>BOPN01000942.1:128499-145999 GCA_017312705.2 Penaeus japonicus
TGTAAAATGTCGAATTCTTGTGATAGTATTTTTTTTTTTTTTTTTTTTTTTTTTTTTGTTCTTTTCTCTCTGTTCCTCGCTGATACGATTTCTGTGAATGTCGGGACTCCCAGTCCGTCTAAATCGAGAAGGATTGCTAAATCACCATCAGCGCTCAAGTAAACAGCTAAATCAGAACTAATCCTTGAAAAAATCCAATCAGTCACCCGACAATACCTGAGTCAAGTCGAAGTAGGAAGCGGAGAGCAGAGTGCCAGCTAGGATATTTAGGCACTTTACGAGTAAGGAGTTGGCACTGCCGGGGGTGACGGGGTGACGGCCTGACGGACCCCAGCTGCTGCTCTATACCCCCCCCCCCACCCACCCCTGTTTCAGGCACCACCTCGTCAATATCCGACTTGTATAACAACCCCCCATAACTGCCTTTACAAACCCATGGCCTCCGCGCCTTATAAAGTCACTGGAACAGGTTTCCCGGAGCTACAAACTTCCTGAGTTATGATTCATAAAATGTACGGTTATATCAAGTATAAATATGTTCCTTGCGTCAGGCTTGCTCTGGGTGCCATCTGTCTCTGTGCACGTGAGATGTACATTTTGTCAAGCTTTAGAACTCGAAATTATATCTGAACACGCGCCATCCGATATTGGTCATTCTTAGACTCATACCGTGACCAATACTAAGGTATTGAATTTCTATTTACATGTATACTTATCTATATCTCACAAATGCTGAAAGTACATATGATATATATATATATATTTATATATATATATATGTGTGTGTGTGTGTGTGTGTGTGTGTGTGTGTGTGTGTGTGTGTGTGTGTGTGTGTGTGTGTGTGTGTGTGTGTGTGTGTGTGTGTGTGAGTGTGTGTGACAAAACGGACATAAAAAGAGGAAATCCGGCGTCACAAACCTGAAGACGTTTCCCATTTCGACGAGCTTCTGCTTAAATCAACATTCTCAGGTATCAGCAAAGACAACACAACTAAGATGAAAAGGTTATCTAAAGGTTACGCCAAAAAAGTTAAGCGAGGAGTGAAATCTTAAAGGAAGGGAAGAGAATCTATACAAAGAAGAGAAAAACAAAACATAAAAAACAAGAGACGTGTACAGGTCAAAGGGAAGCCTGGGATGAAGATTCAACAACTCAGAGGTAAATTTGGCCCGAGATGTCAGCTTTTTCCCCAACATGACAAAGTACACGCACGCGACACGAGCCGTCAGCAGCGGCAGCCTCGCGCCCCGCGCCCTCCGCACAGGAATCTCTCCCCCTCGAGGCTGCAGAGCCACGACCTCCTTGGCCAAAGCAAGCATGATGTACACGAAGGCACCACGCGGCGCCCAAAGACCTCGTGACGGGGATCAAAGGTGTGCTAAAGCATGCACGCTGTACCTGGCTGGCTGCTGGTGAGGAACGCGGCCGGGGAGCACCTGTGGCCGCGTGGTCGTATCGTCTACGACTTTCCGATCTTCCTTAGCTCCTCGAAATTCGCTTAACGATCTACCTAACCCCTTCCAGATTAGTGAAAGACGGGGCTCACATCTGCCCGCAATCACTTCCGCAATCTGTTTCCTGTTCTAACAGAGGAGGTGACAGCGCCCACGGACTGAAACAAGGACGAGCGCGCACAGCTCTCCTGCCTGTAGCCTTGTGACATTTTTGGATTAAAAGACGCACTGTCAATAACGTGCCTCCTCCGCGGGTCATTACCCACTCTGATCTTTCAACTCCGAAGAAGACAAAGGCAGGTAAGATTATGATATGTTTCAGACCCGAAGTTGTGCTGCAGAAGCAAACACACGCGTGAAGTAATGAGTAGGAGGTGGAAATAAACACGGCATTGCCAGCCTCAAACAATGCTTTTAAGTCTTAAAAATTCTTCTATGACATGTGCTAAGGATAACGTATCTCTTTCACTATTTCTCTTAAAATAGGAAGCGGAGTAAATTCTTCCTGCGTTGCCGCACGCCAACGCAGTTAAACTTAGCCTTAGTTTTCTAGTTGTTATTTATTTATATATCGACGTATTTTTTTCTTCACGTGCCCCAGAGTCTCGCTGTTAGCCAAAGCGCCTCGCTCTCACATTCGCGCGCACGAGATTCGGCTCCTTGATTGAAATTTGATCACAGGCAATTTGGCGCTTAAGCTGAGAGAACGAAAATCACGAACTCAGCAAAGCACTGCAACAGCAGACAACAGCCAAGTTTAAACTCTTCGACCTGTATCAACATCCCTACTTCCGCATACGCTAAGAGCCCATACTTCCGCCCACGCCCGGACCTGCACCTTCAGGGGAAGGGTGACGTAATAACCCCCCTGGTCCCTCCTCCTCCTCCTCCTCCTCCTCCACTTCCTCGGCCTCCACAAAGGAAGATCTCCCCCGAGGTATTGCTTACTCGATTAATTCTGGAATATCTACTTTAATCAAGTTTAATGTGGCAGGTTATCATGGGATATGATGGACGGCTGCAGGCTGTCAACGCGGTTTACTATGCGCTATGGCTGGGGAGATACATCATAGCGCTATCAGAGCTAGGATCAACACCAAAGATAGCTTCCCCCACCCCCTCCCCGCCACACCTCTCCTCCCGATTTACTCCCCTCCCTCCCCCGCCCCCCGTTACACCTCCCCTCCCCGATTTACTCTCCTCCCTCCCCCGCTCCCCCGCTCCCCCGCCAACTCCCCTCCGCGGAACGTACGTCATACGCCCCGAACGCAACACCCCGCGATCTCCATATCCTCTTGCCATCAGGGGAGGAGGAGCAGCAGTAGCCCCGTCGCCGCTGCCTCCTCCGCCGGGCGCTAGTATATGACTCTTGTCTCAGCCTTCAGACCCATCAGGCTCGCGGGATGATCACATCGGGCCACCCGCTGCAGCATCCCGATCTCAATCATCAACACATGCATCATCTCGCTATCTGGCCGCAGCATCTCCTCCGGTGCGACTGCCGCTTCCCGTCTCTCGTAACACCGTCAGTCAGTAAGATATCACATCGGCAGACCCAGCAGCGATCTGACAGAGATAACAGAGAGGCGGTGAAGTTCTCAGCTTCACCCGTTCGCGAGCTATGGTCAGGGGCAGTTTGCGATACATATTGAACGTGCAATATGCACGGACCCCCTGCGTGCGTGGGGTGGGAGGGCTATCGCTGTGGCTGCGATGAGCGAGGGTCGCGTGCTTGAGTGCGTGTACACGTGAGCGCGAGTATGAGTGAGGTTGATGTGAGCATGAATGAATATGATAATGAGTCATGAAGGAGAGTGTGAGATTCTTTTTTTTTTCTTGTGTGTGTGTGTGTGTGTGTGTGTGTGTGTGTGTGTGTGTGTGTGTGTGTGTGTGTGTGTGTGTGTGTGTGTGTGTGTGTGTGTGTGTGTGTGTGATCCTCAACGCCCTTTAAAGTCACGCGTGCAGAGCAAGGGGAGCAAGGGCGTGAGGGCGCGGGGGAAGGCGGCGGGGCGGGGTCATCTCCTGTATTACCGCCGCATAAAACCTACATCAGCGCAGCGTGGAGTACTTCCGGCGGATGATGGATGGCGCGGCGAAGGTCGCATGCACGAGCGAGGGCGGCGTGCATGTCTTCCGGCGAGGTGCCTTGTCTTCGGCGCTCCTTGTCCGTCTCAAGGGCTGGCTAAAATGAGTCACCCATACTTAATTCTAATTAGACAGTAATGAAAAACATTAATAAGGCCGATTAAAGATATATACCAGGTGTTTAGCTCCATAAGTGTCGCCAATCACAGTCGCTCTTCAACCAAGAGTTTTCTCTCCGCCAATCCAACAACGCCAGGGCGACGCATTGCAAGTGTGGCCTTCCTCTCGAGGCCACACTTGAAAAATTCACGTCGTTAAAAAAAAGAGAAAAAAAAACACATTTCCCAAAACATAGAAATATTCTCAGGACACATCTATCCAAATAAAAATAACAAAAACGAGAACAGTTTTAGAAATAAAACCGATATCAGTGTGCATGATTTTCAATATGCAAAAGTAGTAAGCATAATAATAACAACAGCAGAAACAACAGTATTAATAATGATCCTGATAATAATAATAATATTAATAATAATAATAATAATAAATATAATAATCGTATAAATAATAATAACAATATCAATAATGATAATAATAATAAACTTATACAAATAATAATAATAAACTTATACAAATAATAATAATATCAATAATAAAAATAATAACAATAAAAATGATGGCAATAACAATAATAATAATGATTATGATGATCATGATAATGATACTAATAATTATATGATAATGATAGTGATAATGATAATGATAATGATAATGATAATGATAGTGATAATGATAATGATAATGGTAATGATGATGATGATAATAATAATGATGATGATGATGATGATGATGATGATGATAATAACAATAATAATGATAATAATAATAACAATAACAATAATAGCAACAATAATAATAATAATGATAAAAAATAATAATCATCATAATAATAACAATAATGATAACAACAACAACAACATCAACAACAATAATGACAAATAATTATTATAATATTAATAGTAATAATGATAATAATAATAGTAGTAGTAGTAGCAGCAGTAATAGTAGTAGTAGTTGTAGTTGTAGTTGTGTTTTTGTAGTAGTAGTAGAAGAAGAAGAAGTAGAAGTAGAAGTAGAAGTAGAAGTAGTAGTACTAATAATAATAATAATAACGATAAACAATAGTAACAATAATAGATAAATAATAATACTGATAATAATGACAATGATCATGAAAATAATGAGAATTATGATGAGAATTATGATTATAATAATAAGAAAAATGATACAGATAATAATTACAAGAGAATACTCCAAAGGCTCTCATGTAAAGCGCACGGAAGAGAACACAAACACGCTCAGCACATGGGTTCCACACCTGATGTATGTAGTCATATGTTTATCCTAATGACTAACTCTTGCCTTTGACGTATAGCCACGCAAACCACTCAAACACGATCATACAATGAAAACACGCCTCATGTCCTCACGCAAGCAAATACATGTGTCCGCACTGCTGTTGGCGACTTTGTCTTGCACACATACACACGCGGCTGTTGATACCTAGTATACACACCACATAAATAGCCCGACCTGCAATTGCCACCCATGCACACCCTTTGGTACCTTGTTCCTGTACAACTACGCGTCGCGTCTTAGTGTCAGACTCTGGAATTGGAGAAAGCTGTGGTGGCATGATACCTGACGTAACCTTCAGTTAAGTCGTGGCGTTATGACACAGTGGCGCAACACCGGAAGAGGGAGGTTGGCAAAGACCGGAGAGATAGATGCCTTGACTAACGGCGACCGTGATTCACCATACACGCACCATACATTGCACACCAACATGGGTATCTCAGATGCAAAACATATGCCCGTTTTCGAAACGGGTATTTCTGGTTCTGATCTCCCTTCGCTGCAAGCATTCTTTTGCGTCCGGTACATAACATCAACAAAGTAATGCTCACGAATCTTTAGAATTAGATGCATCATTAGGGACCTGAATTACCATTGAACGCCTTTTATTTTGAAGTGTACGCCCACTGTTTCATTCAGCTCTGCGCCTCAAAAGAACACCTTGCATGGTTCTTGCCATGCATCATCAGCTCCTAATGCAAGGTAAGGGTCGCACGGGTGTGGTTGACATGCGCGCACATGTGCACAAACATACAACTTATGTAAATATGATACACGCAGAGAGATGTAAATGTGAAAGTTGGCGAACGAGTTAGCACGGCTCGGTGATGTCACTGACGGTGATGGCAATGTTGGCTAATGATGATAATGATCATGATGATGAAGACACACGCACAGCCACACCTGTCATAATCATGTATACAAAACTACATCCGTCACACACACACGCACACTCACACACACAGATACATCCGTCACACTCTCTAGCTACACAAACACGTGCATACATCAACTTAGACATGAACGTCATTGGCAGTCAGGCTGAAGATTTGACTTATGGGTCTGTTTACGGCGTTGCTCTCAGCCGTTGCCTTGACTGACGACAACCCCCTCCCCCCACACCTACCCTCCCAACAACCCACCCACACCCAACCTTCCCACCCACCAGCAGCTACGTCACTCCGCCCTAAACCAACCCACGCCTAATTAATGTTTGGTCTGGCACAACGACAAGCTAAAAATTCAGGATACTGTGAAACTGCTTGCTGTTATTGTTGACGATGGTAGTTACCTCTCCCCCCCCCTACCCTACTTCCCTCATCGACTCCCTTGTCCCTCCCCTCTTACCCCTCCTTCCCCTTCAGCACTCGTCCACCCAGCTCCACTTCATCAGTATAGTTTACCTCGCACTACCTGTCACCTCTTCCACTAAAGTCGTATCAATTCCCACGGCCTCTTTCCGCGGAACTCACCCCACCTCAACCCCTCGTTCTCATGTAACCTATCTCTTACATTTCCCCTCACACCTCTCTCTTCCTCTCTCACTCTCTTTTCTCCCCTCTTCCCTCGTCCCTCCATCCCCCGCCCCAATAAACAAGCCGACAGACGCACCTCCCTCTACTTGTTCCATACTAACCACTCTTTCCCCTCTCCGCCCACTTAATAAACTTGGTACTAGACATTCCCTCATTCCCAGCCCCTCGCCCAAGCACCAGCCCCAAGCACTAGCCCCCATCCCCGCCCCTCCCCTCTAACTACACTTCCCCCTAAACCAAGGCTATCTCATCCCCTGTCTAACTGTATCGCCCCTGATTTCCCTACCTATTCTTATTTCCTTCACCATCTTCCAAGTTTTAGAGTCCTATTTCCTATCCATCCACCTCCGCCTCCCCCTTCTCCTACTTTCGCCCTTCCTTCACTCGCCAAATCCTTGCCATCCCTTCCATCTCCTGACCCTCGCACCTTCTCGTACCCTCCCTTGCCTCCACCCCCTCCCCAGTACCCCCTCCTCCCTCCCCCATCGAGCCCTCCAGGGTCCTAGTGGGGCTTCTGAATGATGGGCGTGTTTACCCTCGGGCCGATAAAGGATTGACGCCCCGATACGCACGCAGATCACGTCGTTACGGGCAGTTCCTCCTCGTCTGCGTTGGTTTAATCACGAGTTTCATGGCTCATTCGCGCGGCGGTGATCGGCCCAACCACGTCGTCGCGCCGCCGGTGTCCGCGCCTGACAGGTGTAACCGGCGGCCGCGTGATGGACGGCAACAGCCCGGACATAACACTAAACAACACATGTCCGCCGCCGTCCTCTGCTCCACTTCCACCATCTTGTAAGACTCCACCTGAGCCCTGCGCCGCTCTGCGCACTGCGTCGGCGCCCTCCTCGCCCCGGACACAGCGACCCCAGGTAATGATCACTCTTGTGACACTCAGTAACTAAACTAAACAGTTTTTACATTCTTGTATCATCCTTATATTATCGCCTCCTTCATTTAATTCCGATAAGAAATCCATATAAATATGTGTTGCCAATCCATATTCATATTCTGATCACTGTAATTCAGCATTCATATTATACAAATCCAAAAATAACAAAAACGATCATCTTATTATAAAAATCTAACCATAGACAGCATCAATCCTTTGAGGAGAACGGCCAAACGTCTATTGTATCAAACTCAAGAAATCTGTTGAAAACCAATAAACTACGAGTTCCCTAAGGGCGCTCGTTCGTATCGCATCAGCACGCCAAAAAAAGCCCCGCCGCCCATCCGACAAAAAACGCGGACACTGACAAACCCGCCCGTGGTATGAAAGTGTCACGAGCGCCTCATAATTTAGGGTTTTGTAGGCCGTGTTATCTCCCGGTCTGTGATGGGCATATGATGAATATTGCAGGGTGAAGAAGGTGGCAGCAACGGAGCGCAGCGTCGTCACACGCGGGCCTTGTCGAAGAACTGTCCATACTCGAGCGCTACTTGGTGGCCGCCGTCAAGGGTGGTGTGGTTACATGAGCATTTCGCCGGGAAGGGAAAGAATTATAGTCGTAATTCGACAACGTTGCTGTTGTGATATAGTACCGCGTGCGGTGTACTACATGAGTATTATAAATGAATTGTAACCTTCCTTCGCTCCAAATGAGAGAGCTCTTTGTTTGGCCTTCCTCGGAGTTCCTGCGAAGGCCTCCTCCATCAGCGTCTGTCCAGGCGTTAATCGCGCATCACAGTCCGAATTGCTCCTGCAACGTGACAAACAAACAAAGGCAACACACACACACTATCACACGTATTGAGAATTTCCGTCGATTACCGGAGACTTATGGCCGGACGGCGCTCGTTGCATAACCAATCATATGTATTTTTAAAACATTTGTTACACGCTCAAATGGATATAACTAGGGAACGAACACATTAAATGCTGTAACGAAGTTCTCCTGTTATGGCCTAGTCACTCTCGCTATCTGGGTGTTGAACTCGCGTGTAAATAAGTAACTTACGATATACAATTAACATTTCGCGACCTAAAGCTCGTGTCTGCAGATGAGGTCTTCGGGTAGAATTTCTCCGTCGTGTCGGGTCGTTTACGGCTATATATTCGTGCATCGCCTCTCCCCGAACTCCGTGTTTAGCAATACTCTGAATATATTTCATATCGGAAAAGTATAATAAGTATACCGTCGTTACCCGGGGCTGGGAAAAAAGAGAGCTGCGACTCTTCCCAAGGCGGATACTAAGAGGACATGACTCCATCTATCACCAGGTCCCTTTCCCCCGCTTCCTACATCCCCACCCTCATACCCCCTCCTTCCTCTTCTCCGCCCTCCACTCTCCAACCTCAAACTTCCTGTGGACTTCAACACCCTCTGGTCATAACCACGTATCACCAGTGTATCCATACCAGCTTTCCAGCCAATCTACCTCTCTCCCAAGCCTCTTCCATCCACCTTCTGATCTCCCCTACAGCATCCACCGTGCCCCTCCACCCGCACATTGTCTCCCGAGCCAAGAGGTTTCATCCCACTCGATGGCGAGAAAAGCAGGTGGATGTGTGGAGAATTAATTATGAAGCAGAAACATAAGAAGCGAGTTATGAGAAGCGAGAGACAAAGACGATACGGGGGAGCAGAGAGGCATGGGAGAATACTGAAGAAAATGAAGACGATGCTGGGAGGAAGGGCGGAAGTAAGCGAGGGCAGGGACAGAGGATATAACGAACATTCTATCAGATAATCTGGTGAAATAAAGATCGACAAAAACAGTAGCTAGACGTGAAAACGAGTCGACGATTTCGACAGTATCAAAACGAAAGGAAACACAGAGAAAGCGAAGAAAATGCGAGGTAAGAACACGAGAAAATAAAAAGAGAAAACGAGCATGGGTGTGAGGGTGAGGAGAAAGGCAGCGATAATGAGGATATATGTGGTGTCGCCTGCAGGTGTCAGATGGACCTCACGATATCTAAATGATTGACCTGAGCCGAGTCTGATGGGACGATGACGAAGGTCGTGTGTGAGGAGGGAGGAGAGAGGCGACGCTGCTGGAAATGTGATGGAAATGTGACACTACAGGGACGGCCTGGCGACGCCTTGGGATCAGGACGTAGATTACGAGGCCGTGCGAAGCGTTGCGCGATCGTCTCCGGATGACAAAAAACAGGGCGACCGGTTACAGGATAGCATGATATTTGGGCGCATGGTGAGAATCAGGTACCGCCTCGAGAGAGATACTCGGAGACTACGGAGAGGGTGTATGGATCGTAAAACAAATGTGAAAACACGACAATAGTGAGAGGGAGACATGCAACTGGGACAGGCAGCTGTCACAACTGACTGATACTGTTAGGAAGTTATTAATAGATGCTTGTACAAGTTAAACGAGTTAATATGCCGGACTTCGAATCGGCCCCAGGCCGACATGATCCTTGAACCCTCCGCTCGAACACTGGTTACATGTCACCCCCGGAGGTACCCTCGCTGTGTCCACTTAAGGCAACTCAAGACGTCGTTCCTAAGACGTACTGGCAATCGTTCCGCCTGATTCGAGATGAAACGGAAGACACGGAGATTCCCGCCTCTCCACCGCCGGATCTTGAAACCTATTTACTCTAGACCAAAGTTAATTCAGTATTAAATTAATCAGCAACTAGGTGGGGCCGAATATCAGACACAGGACGCTGCTGGGGGGCGGAACTTGCCGACTTGGTAATGAATTGCGCCCAAGTTTCTGACATCTGTTTGAGAGCGCAGTTAAGATCGCCTGTCGCCGTCCAGCCCGCCTTTCCTGCAGCTCCTCCGACAGGGCGCAGAGTGACCGCCCGTGGACCTGGCAGAAAGAATATGCATTTTCGCCGCGTTCTGGCAGCGTGCAGATGTACGGAAAATATTAATCTGCTCATAAATCGGAGCACGAGGCAATGCATAATTCTTTGGGGCGCTCAGATTCCAATGTGCAGGAATAGTAACGTTGTCGAAAATTGTGTGTAAGCCGTCAAACCACGTGTTTCTGTGTCCAATACATTATCTGGATCTGTCACATTGCAATATGAAACACAATATATACTTTATTCGGGAAATAATAAATAGCCTTCTACCCCTCAGATTGATGTGATCTAATCATTAAATAAAATTTACTATGTATAGTAAGATATATCATCAATGGTCACTAGTCGTGTTTCATCTCCGCTTTTGTCCATTTCTACATATGATTACGTTGTTTGTATGTTTACACATGTATGTATATATATATATATATATATATATATATATATATATATATATATATATATATATACATATGTGTGTGTGTGTGTGTGTGTGTGTGTGTGCATCCCAAAATAACTTTACTTATTCACTCTCTATCTCCACACTTCCCTTCATTTCCATCGCTATCTATTCCTCCCGGTATTCCTTCCTTCCTTCCTTCCTTCCTTCCTTCCTTCCTTTCTTCCTCCCCCTCTCCCCTTCCACTTTTCCCCTCGCTCTCCCTCCCGCCTCTGCCCCTTCCACGCCTCTCGGCTCGTACCTCCAGACATCACCATTGACAGCGGGACCTTCAAAGATGCAGGCGGTGAATGGTATAAAAGACACGTGCCAATTTCCAGTCGGGTTCGCGGCCGAAGGAAAAAAGCATGCGTCAGTCCAGGATCTCGACGCCGATGAAACGGTAATTAGCATCCGACATCCCGACACGCGGCCGACAACCTCGTGGACGTGAGGACCTCCCGACGACGCCCGACTTACACAGAAATTGGTGCAGTGCCGATCTGACCGAACAATACGTTGCGGGGCCGCGATAACACAGGCCAAAGTGCTGGGACAGAGGAAGCCATATTCCCATTCCTACGGAAGATATACTTGCCTTTCAAAAATGTGGACACACCAGAGCTTCTGAATTTGGTTATTCCTTCCAGCGAGTGATATCCCACCCAATACTACCTTCGGCCAACAAGCCTTGTGACATGTGGCATTATGACTTCCCTCCTGTCGCCGTCCGCTTCGATGAAAAGAATGATCACGATTTCAAATAATCCTCCAGAAAAGTAGTAACCCTGACGAGCAACTTTTCCCCTTGTTTCTTTTTCTATCTGTCAGTCACATCACTTTTTTTCTACGCCCGGCAATCTTTAATCACCTTTTTGTGTCTTTCTATCTGCTTTCCTCCCTCTCTGCGTCCTTACGCCTGCACTCTCCCTCGCCTGCCCTAGCATTCTGTAATCCTTGCGATATTCAGCCATTGCATGAAGCTAACTTGTCCCTCATCCTCTCTAGGTTGCCACCCTCGCCTGTCCTCATCCTTCACTCCACGCCGTCTGCCCCCTCCTTCGCCTTCGCCTTCACTCGCTCGCCCCTCCTACTGAATATTTGAAGTTTAGGGGCGTTGAGATTGCTCTGCTTCCTGCTGGAGGTATAGGGCTCGACGCCCCCCCACCACCACCAGCTTCCCCCCTCCAACCTCTTCCCCATATTCAAGAAGTCAGGCCGCTGGTTCTGATATCCTTCCTCCGATGTCCCACTCCAGCCCGGAGGAGGTGAAGGTAGACCGAGTATGCAGCAGGGTCCCCAAGCGTCATAAATTTACAGAAAAAACTCCCTGTCCGTCTGAGGGAGGGAGGGAGAAGGGTGGGGGGGTGCGTCGTGACCCTGCGAGATGACAAAGAAACCTTAAACTACGAGGTAATTACACTGTCTCGCAAATTTGATCTGCAAAATAGTAGTTAATATCAAGGTTGTTGTATACGTTGGACAACAGATGGTTTGGGTAAAGGAATACTCTAAAGGTAAATTGAAAAATAGATTGAAACCTTCCACAATACTTTGATAAAACTATATATATATATATATATATATATATATATATATATATATATGTGTGTGTGTGTGTGTGTGTGTGTGTGTGTGTGTGTGTGTGTGTGTGTGTGTGTGTGTGTGTGTGTACGTGAGTGTGTGTGGGCGCCTATAATATGTTCCTGAATCTGTACTCCCTCACCCCAGGATCCGATGGAATATAAAGAACTAATTCGAACAATAACTAATGCCAGCGCGGCGCCACCACCGCAAGCGTAGTAATAACGGGACCCATTAGCAAAAACGGTAAATGAAAGATCAAACCCCGGCACAAACGCCCTCGGTCCTGTTTCAATTGTGTCTGTCGGTGGCTGCCCAAACCCGGGTCAGACAGCCTAGATTTCTATACCAAATGTTCTGACACCTCAATTAACTGTTGCGTAGATGAACAAATTCACTGACCCTCTGCTATCGTGCCAGCCAGTGCGTTGACCAATCAAATCCCTGATCCGTTTAATTCCGGCTTGTGACTGGCCACTGACCTGCTAAGCCTTACTATTTCGCAGTGGACAAAATTTTTAAAAACGTCAGAAAATACTCCGCTGACGAAAGTAGTTATAGAGCTACTGCGTAAAATGCGAAGTGTACGTTGTAATATGTAGTGGTGGCGTTTCCATTCCCAGTATTTCAGTTTTCAAAACACGGCCGGCCCGTCGAACCGTATCCACCTACCTCGGGCAACGCAACCGTCAACCGTCAAAACCGTACGCACGCCGATCGCTTTCAGAACACATGTACATACACGTACGGTGCTTGAATTAACCCAATAAAGCATCTAGGGTAAACCAAAACAGAACTGCATCTTTTTCCTCATTTTTGCTTTTCTGATTTACGGAGGGATTTATAGATGAAATATTGTTTTTTTTCTTGCATAATCAACAAAGCTTCATTAGTTAGGATATGTATACTATCAAAAATATATTCATATAATTCCATTGAAGGAAAACTCTGAAGTTAAAAAAAAAAAAAAAATCGTCTATACATCCACAAAACTCGCCAAGAGAAAAATACACGTGGATTTAAGATGCAAGATTTTCTCATATATTCTTTGAAGTTTTGATATATATATTTTTCGGCCTGAAGAAGGATACTTTCCTTAGACGTTAAGAAGTCCGCTTTAGGAGACAACTTTGTATCCTCCATCAAGTTGAAATAAAATCAAACTTGATGCAACTCGGATTTTCTGGCTTCAACGCAGAAAGACAAAAATGACTGGACTAAAAATACAGGAGGCAAAAATGCCGTCGCACAAACTCGGAAACTTTCAAGAAAACAAACTTCTACCTGTTCATTACGAGAAAGTAAAAACAAACATAACCCTTTCTTATCAAGTACGTAAATGCAATTATCCGATTTAATAATCCATAAACATCATACTTCACCTTGCTTGACGAAAACATACGTTCATCGAAATACAAACAGCTAATTGGCAACTCCATGCATCAGCAACATCAACAAATCACGAATCAAAAAAAAAAAAAAAAAAAAAAAATGCTGCTACGAAGAAAAAATCTTCCCAGCATGAACCCAACTTTTTATCCGGCACTTGCTTATCACAAACCCGTAAATAAGTCCACATTCAGAAATCTTCCTTCTCCCTCTCCTGCAACACATCTACAATGAATAAAAGCATTTCCCCCCAACGTAAATATTCCGGCTCGCACCCCCTCCCCCCCACCGCCGCCGCAGCCGCACCCGACAATTGAGTGCCGCATATAACTACAATTACACTTCATGACGGTGGGGGCCAAACGTGGACTCGTATTTTACCATTAGCAAGGGATAGTTAGGGTGTAAACTATCCACTACTGCCCCGCGGCCACGGCCACTCGCTGCATCCATCATCCTGCGCTCACCCCCGCCAGCAAAAACTGGAATCCTCAACTTTATATCTGGGTCATTCCACTCTTTCTACCTGACAAACTGCACTATGATATACAACTCGAGTTTCCGCCGGACCCCCGTGCGCAACGCCCAACGGGTTCCACGCCCCCACCACGGGCTCAGAGCCTCGGGGGGAGGGCAGGGAGCGGGCGGGGGGCGGAAGCGGACTGAGGGGGTGGGAGGCTCCGAAAAAGACTGTTAATGACGACGCGACGAGTAATTTGAGAGAGGGACTTTCGGAAGCGAGTGTCTTTGCAGAGGAAGGAGTGAGGCGAAGGCGATGGCGGGGACTGGGGCGTGGGCAGGGTGGGGGGCGGGGGTAGGGCGGCCTCTGAGGGTGAGGGGTTTCTGCATAATAATTGGAGGCGAGTGAGGCGGCCAGTGCATGCATCAGCGAGGGACGTGATCTGGTGCGCACGCGCGCGAGGGGAAAGGCTTTCAGCAGAGCAGGTCATTACCATGCGACAATCGATCAGCTGCTTAGGAACCATACACGTCATTATGTGCAGTTTTATAGTGCATAATTATGAAAAACTATTAATGATAATCAGTAATGGAAAGTTATGACACAACATAATTAGTGATCTGAAATAATAGTCCCCATCTTAATAAACCAATATCATCATATAAATCTTTTAGAAAAGCAATTATAGTATCAGTGTCCGTAGTCACAATAGTAGTAATAAAATTAAGTGCTGCTTGTAGTAGTAGTAGTAGTAGTAGTAGTAATAGTAGTAGTAACAACAGCAGTAGTAGACGTAAAAGCAGAGGCAGAGGTCGTATCAATAGTAGTAGTAGTAGTAGGCCATTTGTGGCAATAGCAGTAGAGGTAGTAGTAGTAAAGGTAGTGGTAATAGCACCAGCAGCAGCAGCAGCAGCAGCAGCAGCAGTAGTAGTAGTAGTAGTAGTAGTAGCAGTAGTAATAGTAATAGTAACAATTGTTGTTGTGGTAGATGTACATCATCGTCTTCTTAGTAGTCACCATTGTCGTCGTTATTATCACCACCGTCAACAAACAACATCGTGATCAACATCATCTTTATTATGAATATCAGTATTCTATAATATAATCATATGTGTGTGTGTGTGTGTGTGTGTGTGTGTGTGTGTGTGTGTGTGTGTGTGTGTGTGTGTGTGTGTGTGTCTATATATACATATAAATATACATACATACACATACACATACACATAGACACACACACACACACACACACACACACACACACACACACACACACACACATACACACACACATACATATTTAGATATGTATATGTATATATGTATATGTGTATATGTATATATGTATATATGTATATATGTATATATATATATATATATATATATATATATATATATATATATAAATATATATATTCATATACATATAAATATATTCATATATATATATAAATATAATTATATATATAAATATATTTTTATATATAAATATATATATATATATATATATATATGTATATATATATATACTTATCTATCTATCTATCTATTTATCTATATATATACATATATATTTATATATTATATTTATATATATATAAATATATACATTTCTATATCTATATCTATATCTATATCTATATCTATCTATCTATCTATCTATCTATATACACTGCATATATCATATTATATATATTAGTGTTTGCATAAAAGAATTTCTGAAAACCACAACAAATTATGGACCACGATAGATAAAAACGTGGTATCATATATTAATAGAATTACTATGAACATACTTAGTATAACAACAATAATAATCGCAGAAACAGTCGTAGAAATAGAAATAGTAATAGTAATAGTGATGATGATGATGATGATGATGATGATGATGATGATGATGATGATGATGATGATGATGATGATGATGATGATGATGATGATGATGATGATGATGATGATGAAGATGATGATGATGATGATGATGATAATGATAATAATATTAATAATTATAATGATGATATTTATAAAAATGATAATGATAATAACACCAGTAACAATATCAATAACAATAATAATAGTAACAGTAGTAGTATCCTTATAATAACAAAACCTACCTAATGGGCAACGCATGCCCTCCCCCCCATTTCCCAGACACCATCTCCCTCATCTCACCACCATTATCTCCACCACTCACGTCACCACCATCCCCCACCATCCTTCCCAGGAGCTGCAGTGTCATTCCAGGTCGCTGGTCTCGGTGGAGGGTCGGGCGAGCGGCGGGTCGCGCGGCGGGGCAGAGGCCACACCATGTACGAACTCGCACTGTAATTATAGCCGGAGACATGGTCACCTTCGTCGTCGCAGCCCAGGTATCTGTCCAGCTCCGTCCATGGTTTATGTCCAGTAATTACAACCTTAACCATTGACTAGTATTAGGCCCTCGATGGTTGGCTTTATAATGCAGTGACGCTGCTCTTTGTGTTGGCGGCGCAGCGCCCTTGAGAGGTGAAAGGTACGTCAGCGGTTGTCTTGCTGCCACTCGGACAAAAACCAACACGGACAGGAACACGCTGAGAATCTCAAGTATAACTGTGACCCTTGGCGTTGCCTCCTCGCCCGCACACTCCTCCTCTTCACGGTTACACAGCGCACACTAATGGTCTATCGCGGACGTGAATAACTTATTCAAAACGTGCTTCATTTATGAAACTTTTTATATCAAAAGAAAAGGAAATCTTGGTTCTACTCCTAGGAGCAGTTGTACAAACAAATTCTCATGAATAAGTGTCTGAGATAACGCAGGGATGATCAAGGTTTTCTGCTGACTTGGAGAGCAAGCTCAAGGCAGACCTCTATTCACATTCATAATTTGGTCATGGACAGTTATAATAACAATCGTCACAAACTAATCAGACTGGTATTGGTTCTTGAACTAAAGTGTAGTGTAGCGTTGGCTAGTGGTAATCACTCTTTTCCTCTGAATATTCAGAGTTATGTAGACGCCAGATTGTTTCTTCGATGGTCATTGTATTAATGCCGAGGAGTCATAAAATGCCATCATAAATCAAGTGAACTCATTATCAAGACATGGTAAAGAGAGAGAGGTCTCGTGTGTGACATTTCAACTTTTCTATACTGCATAAATAATGTATTATTTATTCATCATTCAGGATATGAACTTTGATAATAAAGAACTGCTCTTGCATGAAACGTGACCAACTAATAAGAAAATGCATACACGTACAATGAAAAAAAAAGAACACGAAAGTATTCAGGTCAAACTCGTCAGTCACAGCCAACCATCTTGCACTCGAACCATGGCCACCTGCACTCACCTCCCTTATCATCATCGGTGTT
>BOPN01000942.1:153499-170999 GCA_017312705.2 Penaeus japonicus
CTGCAGGTCGCCTCTCCCCTGGTCATGGATATAACACAGCAAAGGTTGTGCAGGATTTAAGAAGGGGCTCGAATGATGCCCGGAATGCTCCAGTTTTCCAGAATCCTGAGTCTTCACGTATGTGCCATAACCTCCTTTATTGCCCCATTGCCAGGCCTTTATGACTAAACTTTGTGGGGAACGGCCGGCTACAAGGATGGCTGGCGTTAGATGGGCGCTGAGGAAACAATTTACGCGAAATACAATGCCAAGAAATCGACTCTACAAGGCAGGAATGAAGAGGCCTGGACTCTGACATCTGGATGGCTGTTATCACGCACGATGGCCACTTTCACATGATGGGAAGCACAAAACGCCTTAAAATGTTGCGCTGAGGAGAACAACCCTTCTTCTGGATCTCAAATGTCTATAAGGGCGAAAAGCTACATCTTGTTTTAGCTAAATCATGCCATTCTCTCCCAGGAGTTAATAACAGGAGCAGTCTAAATTGTGGATCTATACAGTCCTCTGGCGCTGTATAAAGAAAGACATGACCCTTCCTCCCCTTCTTCCCCTCCTCCTCGTCCTCCTCCTCCTCCGACGCCATCAGACAACATCCACCAGGCCGGGATCACGCGGGGAACAAAGGTGATAACTATCAACCGCTGGAAAACTACAAGTTGACCCTCGTAACCACTAAACAAGTTCCCCTCATGATCCTCCGACCCCTCGCCCCAGTAAGCATCGGGTCAGCGCCAGAAACAAAAATGGAGCCCAAAACAAAAAGGGAGGTGGAAGTTTTTGAGCCTCCCGTCAGGCTTCATCAGCGTACATGGCAAGTTTTCCAGAGAGAGCACTCACTGTCTACCCGGGAAATTTAGCTCGGCCCATAAAGCTGGGAATAACTCCTGGAAACTAACTGGAACCTGCCGCCGCTGTCCCTGTGTATGTGTGGTGCTTGGGCGGATGGGGATCAGGGAGGAGGGGCGCCCTGGGGGAAGGGGGGCAGAGGATATGGCCAGCTGTTTAAAGATAAGGAGAAGGAGGAGGAGAAGTGTGGGGAAAGGGCACGTCCTGGAGCAAAAGTCGGCGGAGGAAAGAGAGGGAAAGTATGAGAGGCGGGACGACGGCGCTCGCGTGTGGAGTGAGACACAGAATCGCAAGGAATGGAAGGGACGAAAAGAAAATAGAAACAGGCGAAGGGGAATGGGAAAGATATATACACGAAAACATGTGAATTCGTTAAGGAAAATGTAAATATGGGCGAAAGAAGAGAATGGAACATGAAAGTTAAAATCGGAATTGTAGTACGAGAGAAGTGCAAAAGTTACAAACAAAAGAGTCGGAAAAATGAGCACAAAAAATAGAAAAGGGGAATCAAACGAAACGAGAATAATACTGACTTGGAGTGGGGAGAAAAAGTCATGTTTGGGAAGAGGCGGAGAGAAGGAAACATGATGTCGCTGCGCTGTTGTCTCGGGCCATAGTGGAGTTAAGTACTGATTAGCTGATTACAGATAACGAGGGGAGAGTAAAGGGAAAGATCGTCAGGGGGTCGTTACGGAAGGCTACGAGATACAGGACCATAAAGCACCACTCTCTCTCTCCCCCTCGCACGACCCCCGTCCTAAGCCAACCTCCCCCCCCCCTCTCTCTCTCTCTCTCTCTCTCTCTCTCTCTCTCTCTCTCTCTCTCTCTCTCTCTCTCTCTCTCTCTCTCTCTCTCTCTCTCTCTCTCTTTCTCAGTCCAAGTATTAAGAAGACACAAACACAAAGGCCAGACCGCACTGCAAAAAGGACACAGTTTGTGTGTGCATGTATTAGAGGCAAAGACAAGGATCTCCCGCGCTAACATTACAGTTCTCGTTGCTAGAAACGCCGTGGTACGTGCACCACCTTATGATTATTAATAAAATAGAATGGTTTGCACTCGCAGAAATGGTACCACAGCAACACTCGATCTATATAATGGCAATGAAGGATGGTAATAACAGGTATGTGCGAGATGTGTGTGGTGATACCCCGGCACAATCCCGCATGGTGCAGCATGCGCTCTTGTGTTTACACACATATATCAAGCCCGATATCAAGCACAAAAAATGAGAGAGAGAGAGAGAGAGAGAGAGAGAGAGAGAGAGAGAGAGAGAGAGAGAGAGAGAGAGAGAGAGAGGATAGAGAGAGAGGGAGAGAGAAGAGAGAGAGGGGAAGAAAGAGAGACGCTGTCAATCAAAGACGAAGAAAAAGGGTACGGAAAAATATACACAGAGCCCACCACTGCCTGAAGGAATATCGGAAATCTACCTCGATATCAAATTATATTATTTTTTTCAAGTCGACATTCCGCCGGCCGCCGGAAAGGGCCGACGGACAGCCGCGCAGGCCAGCCTAATAACCCTAGTTAAAATCCAGTACAACTGCTCGTTACAGACTTATGTATGCGAGTTTTGTTTAGGATTCAATCGGTCCGCTTTCAGAACCTTTGCAGTTCCATTATCATTCGCGCAGGAGACGCTAATTAATCAAGATGAGCACTAACATTTATACCGTGATGATACATATTTATGGAGTAATGCCCGCCTATCAAATGACTGCGGCCGTAAATACCCATGACGGATTGCTAGAAACTCACCAAAGACACTCATCAGGCGAGCAGTAAGTCAGTCGCTATGGCCCTCAACCACTGGTCACCAAGGCTAGTTACATTACACTTACAACCTAAATCATTGTCATTATTCAACCCCAAATAAGCATGTATCCGAACCCTGCGCGAACGCTGGAGGGTGCGCCAATACCCGCTATCCGATACTCGCGCGGTCTCTTGACCCGGGCCGGATCTCGCAGCGGCGGCGGCGGCGGCGGCGGCGAACGAGCGTCGGTTGGGAGGCGCAAATGGCACAGCGATCGGCAGAACCCTAAGAAGGGGGGGGAGGGGCTGCGACGATGCCATTGTCTGCGAATTAACATCCCATTCGTACGTCCTGAGATCCCAAGGAATTCGAGTTCCGTTTCAGTCGCTGTATCCATTGATGGATTAATGGACTGGAAAAAGGCTTTGTATTATGTGTTAACCGCAAGAATATACAGCCGCGAATTTCCGTTACCGATATTAATTTTCCAAGCCGCAACAAAGAAAATGGATTACTGATAATTACCTGAATAACAGTAATACAGCTAATGCAATTACACTGAACTCTCGCAATAACTAGATTCCATAATTGGTACTCAAGTGCAATTTCATCCCTTAAGGGTTTGGTCTATTATCTCTGGAGATTGCCCTTGATGATTGATTTATTAGTGGTCTGCGATGTTTCAAACAGGGACGTCTCTGCCTCTTGCCGATGTCTATATCTGACCGAGCGTCGTCATGTCCCTCCCAGTGTCCCTAGATGTGAAGATTTCTTTTTTGTTTGTTTGTTTGTGAAAGCTTGTTTCCCTTTTCTTCTTCTTCGAGTGAATCACATCTTCATCTGATTAATTAAAGACTAAAATACACACTATTTCTTTCACACTCATTCACTGCAGGTATCCCTACTTAGCCTAACAGGTCCAATTCCATTTCCTCCGTTCGGCATCTCCGATCGCAATGTCCTTTCCTCCTTCGCCCACATCACCTTCGGCTGCCCTCCTCCCCCTCCCGCTCTACTCCCCTCCTCCTTCTCCCCTTCCTCCCCTTCCTCCCCTCCTCCTCCCTCCCCTCCTCCTCCTCCTCCTCCTCCTCCGCCTCCTTACAGCTCGATAGTTTTCCTCGTATTCCTCAAGTCTTGTCAAGTCGTCCGTGGCCGGCGCGTCTCGCTCGTCCTTCTTGCACCCTAAAGACCACTTGCCCGCGAATTATGGAGCTCGTTCGGGTTTGGACCAACACGCTACACTACCGGCACTACCTCTTGCCTCACCATCGCCAACGCAAATCCCTCCTGCATCGCCAACAGTTTCTCTTGCACCAGCACTATTGCAGCCTCTTATTCTCCCTCCTTCCTCACGCCCGGCGCTTGTCTCCCGTTCGCTGCGTGACGCTGTGTTGTTCTTTGGTAACTTTTGCTCGCCTCACACTATTTAAGTTATTATTACACAATGTTCCCTTGCATCCATCGCAACAATTACCGCAGTCACCACAACCAACGTCATAGCACTACCAATAATTATTTTCCTGTTCCTCAATACGACCTCGCTCCCTCCTATCATATTCCCCTTCGCGCTAGTACCGCTCTTCCATCATACTCACCTTCCCTAAGTTTCTAACTACCCTAATGATGTCGCTCTCTCTCACTCTTTCTCTCTCTCTCTGCCAGCCTTTCGCTACACTACGCCAGTCTTTCGCAGACTAACTTTTAATGTATTCCTATTTTCGTTTTTTTTTCTCCTTCTCTCTGCCAGAACATTACTTTCTCACTGGTTCAGCCTCTACTTTCTGATTACCAAGTCACAATCTTTAACTCAGAGTGATTCCTTATCATCCTCTTCCATTATTCTCCCCTTTCTCGCGTCTCTTCATTAAAAGGTTTTCCCTTAATCATCAATTTCTTTCTATACATTGTCTAATACACAGCAATTCTCACACAGCAGCGCCGATTCTCTCAAAATAGATCCTCATTTCCTCAAATGTAGTTGGTTGGGATTTGACCTTCCGTCGTAGGTCAGCAGGTCCCTCAACAAAACAGGTCAGAATATCTCCCTAAAAAGGTCAGCAATTCCCCTTACACAGCAGGTCAGCTTCTCCCCAGCACGGTAAGCCACACAGCCCCGTCACTACCTCCACCTCCATAACCATATCTGCCACAACCTCCAGGGCCTCAGATACTTCAGCTCACGCCCACAGCCGACGGAAAGCTCCTCCCCCTATCAAAGGAACTCAGGCGAGGCTCTCTTCAATCAAACAAAACAGGTAACGATTATTGTTATCCCATAATGATATGGGTCTCATCCCCGAGAGACACTCCTTCTCCCAAACCCAGCGTCTCACCGCCCCTTTCCCCTTCCCCATCGCTCTCCTTCCTCCTCTTTCCCCCAACTCGTACCTGCTCCACGGCATACGGGCGAGGGGAGAGCCAGACTTCCCCGAGGAGAGAGGCATTGTGCTGTGAGGGTCGAGGGACAGGGAGGGATATGATGTTGGGAGCAAAGTTTGGTGAAGAGAAAGGTGGTGTAGATTTCTAGGAGGGTGCCAATGGGAAAGGTATTTACTTGGCAGACGGATGGACGGCTGCTCCAGCTTTTGTGGAGATAGAAGGGGAAAAGGTGAGTATATATACATTTTTTTTCAGGCGAGATGATTGAGGGGTGATGTATAGGGGGATGGTAAAACTTGCCAAAGAAATTCGACTATGTTGTCAAAACGTCGTTTAAGGTGATGTGAACAGAAATTTGAAGTGGGTACGGAACAAAAGGAGAGAGCGATGTTTTAGGAGATGGAAGGGGGAGGGGGGTTGAGAGCAGGGATAGAAGAAAAGGCAGAATGGCGACAGGAGCAAAATTTCGAGGATGGAGAAAGCAAAAGCTTGAATGAGAGTCGACCGGTGGTTGTAGGAAGGTGTCAGGAGGCGCGGGTGCGGTTCGAGGTTTATGTGGTGGACATGTGCAAGCAGACACCACAGTCTCCGGGGGTAGGCTAAGTACTCCCGGTAAATGGTCTCGTTTGGGTGTTCCTTGCAGCGTTCTCCCCGCCCTTTATCTTGCACTTCCAGAATTACCCTCTTTGCTCCGCCATTCCATAAAACTCAACATTCACAGCGGGAAAAAATCTCCCTGCTTGCTCTTAATATTACACTTTCAAAATTACCCCACTTGGCTGACCCATTCCATAAAACTGAACATTCTCCTCAGAAAAAAATGTTCCTCGTGCTCTTAATCTTACACTTTCAAAATTACCCTCTTCCTCGCCCCATTCCATAAAACAGAACATTCATGGACGAGAGAAAGAAAGGAAAGAAAAAAAAAGAAAATAAAAAATAAAAACTAACCATCACGTCGGTCCGTTATTTCCCTCTTAGAACGAGCCACTTTGCTGACCGATTTCCATGAAACTTAAACCGAAATCATTCCAGTTGCAGTTTATGGAGCGCTTTCCAGATTAGCCTCTTTGTTGTACGTTCCATAACAGCGAAGCTTCACGAAGGGCCAAAAACCACCGAACTCGCACGCCCTTTGAAGCCTCCACTCACGTCAACCATTTTACAAGACCGACTCTGCATGTCGTTTTCCGATTTCAAGACATATCTTTTAAACGGAATTTCTAAAGAAAGGGCTCGTTGCGCCTGCTTATTTCGAAAGTGCTATACTCTTATTTCCTACGGCTGCCTCTTGCAAGGACAAGAATTCAAAAATCCTTTATACAGGTAGAGCCTCGATGACTCTGCACCATTTCTAAGTAAAGCGCGCCAGGGACTCTCCATCCTCAGCGGCGCAGATCCCCGAGTTGCTCAATCTCGCCGTTCTTCTCCAATTCAACATAGCATTCGTATCCTGCCCCCGCCCGCCTCCGTCCCGGGATCTACAGGCGCTCGAGGTCCGACATCACGATGAAGCTGATCCACCCTGAGCCGGAACCGTCTCTTATCTCGGATCTGTGAAGCAGGAGACCCGCCTTTGTCTGACCTCTCGCTTGAGACTTATGACTTCGATCCTGCGACATGATGACCCGGGTTTTGCTGTAATAAATAAGGAGGGGAATGAGGTCAGGTCAGTGTCGAGGGGATGGATAATGTGACCCGGGGCCATTCCAGTGTCATGGACAGACGCATTTGTTATTTGGGGCGCAATAAACGACAATGACGGCTGGAGGGTTGACGGGTTGGCCTCCCCAAAGAAAAATGTTATCTACCCATAGATCGTTCAAGCATCAGTTCAAGGTGTTACCAAGTTGCGCTAGTTGTTTCTGATACACTTACCTGGCATCTAAGTATTGGCCACTGGCCTCTACCATTTAGAATAATTTTAGTTTCTGCCGTATGGACAAGGGTATGCCGATATCAAGTGGGACGACGCTCTATCCGAAAATGGTCCTTTAATGTGCGGTGTAAGGAAATAACCGTGGGCGTTATTCTATGAAAAACGTAATTATTTGCAATTTCAGAGAAAAAACAAATATATAAACACACACACATATGTGTGTGTGTGTGTGTGTGTGTGTATGTGTGTATGTGTGTAAACCGTATCTCTCTTCCTTCTTCCCCCCCCCCTCCCCTTGGATCATAAACGCCTTCCTGTCTCACTGTCTAGTGTCATCCTCACTGTATATATCATAAGGACACAGGAATAAAAACCTTCTCTACGCTCCGCTAAGTGTATATTTCGGACGCTGTCAAACTATTTCCTCAATGGCAGTCATCAATCAACCCACATGACTCTCCTTTGATAGAGGGTGGGCGGGGGTGGGGGAGGGGGTGCTCCATCCGACAGAAGCCAAGTACTTTGCTCTCCATACAACCTATTATCAAGGCCAGTGGAAGGGGAAATTCAGGCGTCTTGGAAATATTTTTAGATAACGAGTGTAGCTTAGTATCTTTTCGGCACTGGATATCATTTTCGACAAGTGTAATATGCTAGTTGAGTTGCACCGAACACGCTAAAGTAATTTGCCTGAAAGTGTGTGGGATGTCTTCGGTGCAAGACTTCCGGGGAGTCTATATGTTTGTATAACCTTTCGTTTAATACAAATAGATCTTGAATTCCTCCCACATGGGAAATATCACCGAGGCAACTGACACACGTAGACACGTGCGACCGTAAAGCTGAAATGATATCTCGAGTCTGACCAAAGTATAAGTAAGTGGTGTTACACGTCACCGAAAGTGTGACCTATAATGACTTCGCATGGACGAGTTCAAGAAAGTTGACCTGGTCTGACCATCAGGGTTCCCCATTTACTGAAAGATGAGCCAGAACCACTCAAGGATGACTCAGGGTTAGCCCCGAGGACGAGGCTATGTTGAACAAGAATGACCGAAGAACCTTCCTGAAGGCATCTGAAGATCCCATTAGCTATAAGTGCGTGTGTCTCTGAGAGGTCAGGCTGGCAGAGGAAATGTTATATAGATGGAGTCTGGAGGTGATGGCAGTCCATGATGCCGCGTGAGTGATGAGAAAAGGAACGTAGCGGGAGAAGAAAAAATGCTATGAGCGAATAATATCCTGAAATAAGCAGAAACTATACTCCACGAAAAAAGTGAAATGAGGAAGGCTGAGGTAGAAAAAGGCGAGGGAAAGTTGAAAGTTGAGTTTTGAAAGAAACAAAACGAATTTCGAAGGTAGAAATAGAAGCGGATGTGAGAGCACAAAGGGCGAAGTAAATAGGGTAGATAGGTAGACCCTGAATCGGGGGATAATCAGAGGGAAGAAGAGTAAAATTGGTGTTGTCTGAAATCCTTGCGGAACATAGATTAAAGAACATCCAAGGCTAATTAGCAATACGAGGGGATAAGGAATGGGCAAAATAGACTGTAAGTGTTAAAAGATCATTAACCGCAAGCAATGAAAACAGAGTTTAGGATGGGAGGGGAAAAGAGAAGGAGGGTGGAAAGGGGAGACTGACACAGAGGGCAATAAAGAAGGGGAACGTTACTGGGGAGGAGGAGCGGACGCACCAGAAGGGGATTACATAGCAGGGGAAGGGGTGGGGGAAGGGGAGGGGGACGGGCAGGGGGACAGACCAACACACGACACTAAACGACGGGAGAGGGACGTGAGGGAAGAACTCACGGAATGAGGGTTGAGGTGGGGTTCTGAGGGGAAAAGGAGGGAAGGGGCGGCCGCTGGGGAAGCTGGGAATAAGTAAGAAAAAAGTCGCACTGGACAGGCAACAGCAGAGGCTAAGACAATAATAATAAACAAAAACAATGAAGAGGCTGGCAAGAGGAACTGAGTCAACGACAAAGAGGAATGGCAGCGCGAGAGAGAAAAAAACTTGGAGAGCAAGAGGAGTGAAAGCAAGATGAAGGAAGAACAAACAAAGGTCGAGAGGGAAAAATGTGATAACGCGGGTGGTGAGGAGAGAGAAATGGATGAAGACACGAAAAGAATGCGGGGAGAAAGTAGAGAAAGCAAGAGGAAACAAGAATGGCGAAGAGAGAGGGAAGGGGAAAAGAAAAAGAGAAAGGGAAGGATAGTGAAGGAGTAGAGAGGGGGAGGTAGACAAGGAAGAGGGGAGGGAAACGAGGGAGAGGGGAGAGAAAAAAGGACAGACAGACAGACAGACAGTCAAGGGAGGGGAGAGAGAAGAGAAAGAGAGGCCAGCAAGAGGGGGAGAAGGGGAGGGGGGAGGAGGAAGGAGAAAGGCAGACAAGCAAGAGGGGGAAGAGAAAGGAGGGGCGAGAGAGAGAGGAGGAGGACTGGCCTCACGTAACCACTGATGGAGTCCACGTCCACCGGGCCTGACGTGTGATAGGCGGCTTGCACTCAACACACAAAAAAATAGTAAGACGTGCTTAATTTCGAGGAAAAATGAGTTACTGGGTTTAAAACGTCTGAGCAAGTTCTAGACAACATAACTTTGATTACATTTATGTGTATATCTTCATCAACGTCACACCAGATGAAATGGCATTTACAGTCGGCACTCTCACTTCGCAGCCTCCCCTAAGTAAGTGCCTCCATCTCGGTGCCAACTCACTAATTTCGTTGTGAAAACTTCAAGGCATCGACAATGCGAAGATGGCATCGATTTCTCGTAGCTAAAGTGGCCCCTACAACACACAAAGAACCATAGGCAATTCCCATCGGGTTTCCAGAAGCTTCATTTGGACGTAAAATCATCCCTGTCAAAAACGTAGTGGCAATTGATAATAATTGTTACCCTTTTTTGTTGTTGTTATTATTGATTTCATAGTCATTGTTGTTGTTGTTATCATTACTACTATTCATCCTAACTATCATTATCATGATCATTATTATCATTACTAGTACTATTACTCTCATTATCATTGTTATTATTACAACAATTACCATCATCATCATTACTGTCATTATGATTCTTAACAATATAATTTGCATTCTTTGTTATTTTCACCATTCCTATCATCATCCTTGAAATCATAACAAGTTGGATTTGTTATCTTTATTATCACTGTAAACAACGTTTCAGTGTTAAGCAAAAAAAAAAAAAAAAAAAAAATAACAGGACAGTAGGGTGGGAGAGGGAGAGGAAGAGAAAGAGAAAGAGAGATAGAGAGAGAGATAGAGAAAGAGAGAGAGAGAGAGAGAGAGAGAGAGAGAGAGAGAGAGAGAGAGAGAGAGAGAGAGAGAGAGAGAGAGAGAGAGAGAGAGAGAGGAGAACACGAGAGCGAGAGCGCTTGTATCCCCAAAGAGAATAAAAATCCTTCAATGGCAGCGCTCGGGAGTCTGCATACTGTCATTACTTTATCCCCCAGAGCTCCACTTTTACCTCCTGTCCCGGCTGACATAAATAATACAAATGGCATTATAAATTACCGCCACTTCACGGCCCGGGCTGCGCAAGAGTTCACTTTGAACCCGATTACACAGGGAGAGAGAGACCTACTACATGGAGGGAGGGGGGGGGGGGGGGGCGAGAGGGAGAGGGGGCAGTGCTCTTACACTAGAAGACCAACACCAGGGGCGGGGGTGGGGCGTGGGGAGGGAGGGGGGCAAGGGCAAACCTTCACCGGGAAAGATCTCCCTCAGGTGGAAACTGACATAACAAGGAGACCCACTCAAGGGAACACTCGCATGCACACACACACACACACACTCACATGCACACACACACACACATACACACACACACACACATATATATATCTATAAATATATATGTATATACATACATACATACATATATATATATATATATATATATATATATATATATATATATATGCATGTGTATGTGTGTGAATGTGTGTGTGTGTGTGTGTGTGTGTGTGTGTGTGTGTGTGTGTGTGTGTGTGTGTGTGTGTGTGTGTGTGTGTGTGTGTGTGTGTGTAAATATAAATATAAATATAAGTATAAAGATAAATGTATATATATACATGTATATACATATATATATATATATATATATATATATATATATATATAGAGAGAGAGAGAGAGAGAGAGAGAGAGAGAGAGAGAGAGAGAGAGAGAGAGTGTGTGTGTGAGAGAGTGAGAGTGAGAGTGAAAGTGAAAGTGAGTGACACTGTGTGTGTGTGTGTGTGTGTGTGTGTGTGTGTGTGTGTGTGTGTGTGTGTGTGTGTGTGTGTGTGTGAGAGAGAGAGAGAGAGAGAGAGAGAATGTAATGGGCACTACATAAAGGGTATAGGAAGGGACATAACGGGAGAAGCGATTAAGTCGACGATTTAGCCACCACTCAGGTTTTAGTGAAGTAATGATGTCGAGGGTCCACGAATACCTGGGCACCAGCGAGGGGATGTTAGGGTGAAGTGCCACTGGGGTCAAGAGGTGCTAGGGTGAAGCGGCACTAGGCTGAAGAGAGGCTACGGTGTTATTAAGGTGAAAGGGTGCCAGCCGTAAGGAGACTATCCTTCAAGTACATTCGCATTGTCCGTGGTGGCGACGGCCGGTCATGGTGGCTGCGGCGCTCGCTCTGCCGGAGGAATCGGGAGTCGGCGCTACGGCAAATACTGCCATAAAGCGGAAGTACAGATTGCAATAAATCATGAGAAATTATACGGTTCCCGCCACGGAAGAACCGCAGCGTTCGTCTCGCGGCCCCGTCAATCAGTCGCTTTCCCTCAATCGCCGAATCCTACCAAGCCTATAATCATTGCACTGATTAATTCATACATTCGATTCCTCTAAACCGCGTGCGATTCCCGACGACTTCGAGAATTAACCGGAATGTGGCCACCGCAACTTTAACGGCTGTTAGGACTCCATCGTGGGCGATTTTGGTAGAACTTAATAATGGTGTCATTCCGGGAAAAAAAATGTCCGGGGGTAGTTTTGATGAGGGAGAGTGAGAGAAAGAGAGAGGAGGGGGATGACGGGTAGGTGGGAGGGGGGGGGGCGGAGTACCGATCTGGTGGCCGAACTTCATCGTTTTCTAAAAGCAGGCGCTCGCTAATGTTAACCCGATGTCACGATTTGGTGATACTTTTATTATACCGAGTTGCCCGTGTGTGTACTTCACGTGGCAACCCGCATGTGAATAAAGAGTAAAATTTAAAAAAAAAATGTGATAAAGAAAATTCTATTTGGAGGAAGACCGCGACTCCCCAGTCTCATCTACGAGTGAAATCTTTCGCCTCTGCGTGTAAATCATAATAAAACCAACAAATTAACTGATTACCAACGCCCATCTGGAGCCGCGCCCGCACGCCCATAACGCGCGGTAGAACCATGAACTCCTGCTTCCCCTTCCCTATATCAGTGCCATAAAAAATCATCAAGTTTGACGGAAACACCGGCTATTGATGCGAGGGTCGACGAGCTGACGTAGTGAATAATCAAATTATCAATATTTTCTGCTGAAATTGAATGAAAGTTGCGTTGAAGAGTTCGAGGGCAAATGGGCAAGGGTTAGAGGCGTGGTTGTAGCGCTGGCGATGGTGGTGGTGGTGGCGGAGGCGGCGGGCGGTGGGCGTGTAGTGTTTATGGGTGGCAGGTGGGGGGAGGGTAAACATGGGCGTATCTTTATGGGCGGGGTGTGGCGCGGCTGAAGGCTCGGGGCTTGTCTGGAGTCATTAGGCCTAAGGCAAGTTGTATGAACCATCCACAGATCACGGCGACCCGGCCCATTTACCCGGCTTGCATTTATTGCCACTATCGGGCCTTACTGGACGACCGCTAGGCAATTCTCGCCTTTGGATCCTCCTGACGAAGAGGACATAATTGCCCGAGTGGTCGGGTGCTAGACACCAAGTAGGATCCTGCCGTAGTTGACACTGCCAGACCAATTTTGACTCTTATGTCCCCCTGTCGGAAGAACTGAAGGCAATAACGGTTGGGATACGCCCTCTGGGACAGAGTTTCTCTTCAAAAACAGACGCAAGCTCTAGATTATGACGTAATAAATCAGGTCGCTCAAGTCTCCCCTGACAGACAAACAGACGAACACTTCTTGTCAATACTGCGCGCTGCGAGACACTGAGTAGTTCAAGAGCCGGCCGCTTGGAGGCGCCACGGAGCCACTCAGGGCCGCGGACTGTGGTGGTGATACACTCGCCACGCTCACCCGCAGTACTATACCAGCTGATAATGGTTCTCTTACCCTACCTGCCTCCCCTCTCTCTCACCCCCAGAGCCTCCCCTCTCCCTCACACCACAACCTCTCCCTCACCCAACAACTCCCTCCCCGCAACCCCCATCGCCTCCCCTCTCCGCCTCTCCCTCCAACCGCCGTCCTCGCTCCCCCACCTACCCATTTTTTCTTTTTTCGTTTCTTCTTTAATCGTCAATTCCTCTTCCTACTACCCCTATCAATTCCCTCGCTCACTTCACTACCAATCTTATTCTAACCTTGTTAACTTTCCCTCTTTCTCCGTCTCTCTCTCTCTCTCTCTCTCTCTCTCTCTCTCTCTCTCTCTCTCTCTCTCTCTCTCTCTCTCTCTCTCTCTCTCTCTCACACACACACACACTCTCTCTCACACACTCTCTCTCACACACTCTCTCTCTCTATTTCTCTCTCTCTCTCTTTTCCCTCAGTCACCTCCTTTTCACCCCTTAACACCTTCCCCCTCTTTCTTTCTCTGCTTCACTCCCCTCACTCTCACCCTAAATGTCTCTCTCTTCCTTTCACTCACCCCAACTGCCTTTGCACTTTCCCCTTATTTTTTCTATCCTTAACCCTTATTTACACACCTATTATCCTCTGTCTCTCTAGTGCAATCAACTACTCCCAAATTTTAATCACATTCCGGTTCAGATATCGTGTTTCACTTCACATTTCTCTGGACCTACGACTGTTTGTCATGCTGGTACCACATTACATCTCTCTTATTCTCTCTCTCTTTCTCTATTATTTTCTCTCTCTCTCTCTCTCTCTCTCTCTCTCTCTCTCTCTCTCTCTCTCTCTCTCTCTCTCTCTCTCTCTCTCTCTCTCTCTCTCTCTCTCTCTCTCTCTCTCTCTCTCTCTCTCTCTCTCTCTCTCTCTCTCTCTCTCTCTCCAACACCAATAACTTCCCAGCGAGCTTTGAGTAATTTTATATGTAAAATGGCTCTAAACCGCAAGTTTCACGTGAACTAGAAATTGCTGTACCGTCGATCTCTTTTATCTACGACAAATAACGGGCACCCTAAAAGGCCAGGCTTCACCTAGTGTTAATGAATTGTTACTTTACATGTATTAAATACTTTCATGAAAAAAAACAGAAAAAAACGCATGCATCGGCAATGCACACGATTTCATTTAATGTCCAATACATTGCAAAGTAACCAACAAAAGGTCCCGTTATTCAACAAGGGCATTCAGTTTTGTTCCTAAAAATAAGGATTTAATTATGGCACTGATATGCTGCTGAATATAAAAACACAAACCTGTCATTTTCGAGTACATTGATCCTCTAATTACCAATTAAATTCCTCGAGATGCAAGAGTCCTTGATTTGGCTGTTAATGTGCCCTTCGAGACGCTCAGTAACAGGACACTTACACATAGCAGCAGAGATAGGAGGAGGAGGAGGTGGAGGAGAAGGAGGAAGAAGAATGAGGAGGAATAAGAAAGCATGGAAAGATTAAATATAAACAAAATGTTAATAATAATGACAGGAAGAATGTGGAGCCGAAGACGAAAAGGAATGGCAGCACCAAGAAAGAAGCCGGATGGAGAAGGCCCAGAGTACTGAACGTCCCGATAAAGATAATGTCGGTATGAACTCCTCGAGATGAAGGTGGATATGAAGGAGAGATCTCATGAAGTAGCCTCGTTGAAGGTGGAATGAGAAGTGGAGTACTGCGCAGTGCCTAACGCGGACGGAGTACTAGAGTGAGTGCTAGAGTCAAGTACTGAGAGGTTATTGGGCAAGGCCGCCTCTGAGGATGTAAAGACTTGGAATGTATATTCGGTATTCTGAGAAACAGATGAATGACGTTCTCATAAAAAAAATCAATGTGTTACTTAAGAGGGTCTGAGCAAAGATGCGAGCATGAAACCAGCGGGGCTTTTACTCGTCTGTTTGCCATGCCTGCCATTCTCATCCCTTTGCATACATCACGCTCATGTTTCACGACAGCAAAAATAGTGACAGGTCGTCAATCAAAGAGATAAAATGTGAGTATCATATACAGAGAACGTGCTTTCATATGGATGGTAATTAGCAATACTAGCCCAATGAAAGTGTCTAGAAATTGTATTATATATTTTTGATTTACATTACTTCTCAGCAAGACTGAGAACACTCACAACTTGTTTATTAAGACGGCGCCCTTTCCTCCTCCGTCTCCTTGGGACGTTCCTCTCTCCTCGTGTCGTCCTTCCTTCTGCGACATCCTTTCCTCCCTCAAAGCCGCCCTTGTCCGCGTCTTCCTCAAGTACCTCCGCCACGTGCCTCTCTCAACGCCATCCTTCCCTTCTTTGGCTATTTTCTCCCTTCTTTTCGGGCCACACTCCTCCTTCAATGGCACTCTTCCCCTCTTCCAGTAGCACCCTTTGCTCCCTCGGCGGCACCCCAGCCCTCCCTCCTTCCCCTCACCCCCTACCTCAGCGGCGAGCTTTGAGTCCCCTCGCCGCTGCTTCCTCGCTCACTCTCCTTCCTCCATCCGCCGTGATCAACTCGCCCTGATTAATACACTCGGCGTATCCCTTAACGTTTAATTGAGACAGATATCTCGGGCCGTGTGGCAATACAGTAAGTAACCGAGGGTAAAGAAAAAGAGAAGATTTAACCTTTGCTACGGAGCTGGCCGCGAGTTACACCATCATTAGCATAATGAGCGTTGTGGACGGCGTCTCATAATGCATCGTTCTGATCTCCTCCTTTAAATTTCCCCCAAGATCCGCTCCCTCGCATAGTGTTGCTATATAATTGCCATGTTAAGTATATTTCAAAGGCTTTGCACAATGAAGGAGGCATTTCATGAGTTCAGTTTTAATAACGCGTTATGATCTTTCTTTTCATACACAGAGCTATTCAGACCTTTCCTCGCTTACTGTGAAGCAAAGGGCGAGGAGCGCTGCGCGTGAAACTCGGTAACGCGCAAATGAAAGCTTAAAATAACACATACTTCATGCTAGTGTACATAACCGTAACTCGTCAACCAACAGACGACTCTCCCTCTGATCTGCGCTGGCTCCTGGCGGGGGCGCTGAGCGACAGGAGCGACGCGGAAACGCATGGTATTTTTGGGATGCTTTAAGGCTCGCTCGGTGTGAAATGTTTTGGTCATTACAGAGCCGACCCTTGGGAGGGACCTAATTGTTTAGTTTTAAATTATGAAAACGAAGAACGAGCTTAATTATTTTTATTATGCTGTTATGGACAACAAACAAACTTTAGCGGCGGTGTGTCGTGCAAAAATACATAGAAGTCGCGTAAATAAGTAAACACAGGCACCGACCTCTAGCACCGCTGTCACGCTGTAAAGCTTTTTGTCATTATGATTAAACAGAACTCAGACCGGCGCGTATCCTAACTCAAATGCATTTTGCGCTCTACTCTTGATTAGGTTGCTCACCCGGGGCGAGCACCAAGGCCTCATCGTTGTCCTGTCCTGCCTGGTGACGGCGGGCGTGACAGCCTCCTCACCGGCCAGTCACGCGCGGGCGGCGGACAGAGGCGAGGGCGTCTGGCTGCCTGGTGACAGACATGATGACCGGCGGCTCACTCACCACGGTGTCAGCTTATCGCAGGCGCGTGACTTCAAGAGTAATCTGTTACTTACCTGCAAAAAAAGAAGTGAATTGTTAGTCGTTAAAAGAGTATAACCACTTCATATATGAAAACTTTTATAGATTTTAGTTAGATTAGCAAAATTTTATGTCGAGTGACTGTAAAAATAAATGCAAATAACATTAACATTAAGTACTACACTATACGAATTGACTTAATCACACATCAACTCAGGAAGGACGTGATCTTGCAAAAAGAGAGAAAATCCGCCCACACATCAGTCAACATTTGAGGCAGATTTACCATTGAGGGCGAGCGCTGCCTCATTAGTGTTCACTCACGACCACCAAAATGTAAACAGTGTCTAAATTGCCTTGTGAATGTCCCCGCCCCTTCCAGCCCTCGCCCTTCGCTGAGCCTTACACGCCGCGATCCCCGCCCGCGGCGCAGGAGGCCGCCTCTTGTTGCCCTTATTCACCCGCCCTCGACAGATGACGCCATTCACGCCACGCCCACGCCCGCATCTCTCAAAGGGAGATGCTGCCTCAAAGGCCGCGACCCCGCCACGGCTCTCGTTAGGGGAGGAGAAGACCAAGAAAACTGATGTCACTTTCAGTCATCGGCTGCCTTAACGAAGGAAATAATTGATATATAGAATATCCTTCGAGCGCGGACAAAACGCGAGCATGTATCCCCGTCAGCCCTACCCGACGCTTACGGCGGGTGGTCTCCCTCCGTCCTCCGTCACATGGCCCACGGGCGGAGTTCAACGCAACACGCGCGTGCACAGTCCCGCCCACC
>BOPN01000942.1:175999-205999 GCA_017312705.2 Penaeus japonicus
ACACGACAGAAGTGTCTGACAATCATGCGTGATGCGAATTATGTCACTGGAGAGTCCCAATGTGGCACAGCCCCTCCCATCTCGCACGTGGTGGCACCCCTTCACCTACCCCTTTCCCCTTCGCTGCCACCGTGCCCATAGGAAGGTGTTACCCTTTCCCCTAGCAACACTTTTCTTCTTATACTTATATTTTGGTTAATATAGCGATGCATTTAGACCAGTGAGTTGTGGGAAATTCTAGTAGATTCGGTGTAAAGAAATAAGTGCAGTAATAGCAAAATTGTAATGGTATCATTGTGGCGATGATGGTGGTGGTGGTGGTGGTGATGGTGATAGTAATGGTGATAGGGATGACGATGATGTTCTTGATCATGATGAAGGCGATTGTGATATTGACTATAATAATTATGATTAGAAAAATAATGATATAATAAACTACAAATATAGAATGAAGGCAAATGTTAGCTCTTCTGTGAAATGAACATTATCCTCTATCCAAAATTCCAAACGCATAAACAAAAACAAAAGCAAAAATCTCCAACGGCATTAACGAGATGGCGATCTCCGAAGCAGAAGGAGAGACTAATGACATGGAGTAATCTGTGATCTGGTCCGCTCCATCAGGTCAGGCCCCTCGTTACCCCCCCCCCCACCCCCACGCATATAAATGCTTCACACATCCCACCCATCCACCTGACCTATCCACAGTGTATTCATTCACAAAGGCCTATAGATACGTACGACTAACTTCGACATGCACAAAAGCACTGGCTTTGTCCTGAAAAGAAAAAAGAAAGAAAGAAAAAAACTCTCCAAGCCCAGTTATGTGCTTCCCCCCCACCCCCCTACAAACACACACTCACCTATCATAGCTCATGCCTCAGCACTTATGCCTCACCGATCATGATTTACCGCTCAAGTGTCCGGAAATTCGTTATTGCGGCACTCCTGGCCACCACCGCCGACTCCACTGTCCCTAACTTCGTCATGTTATAGTGAGTTCATGTCTGCTGAACAATGAATTGCAGACACAGCAAGATAGAATATTAGATTATGAAACTTTTTTTTTTCCATTTAGTAGTTATGATTGGGATTTAAAAAAAATACAAAGACAAATGTAGTACAGATTGCGCACAGGGCAATGACACACTAAACAGCAATATAATTGCGTGCGTGTTGACTCCCACACGAAGTGAGTGTACATGGGACAGTCGCACTTGTGTACAAAGACTAGCAGTAGCAGAATGTACAACTGTACACGGGTAGTGTCGGCCGCATGTCGGGCGATATCGGTGGTCGAGGTGGCGGGACGGGCGGTTGTTTGCGGCGTGTCGGTAGTTAATAACACGTCACGGGGCCGCCGATCATTTATCAGATGGACCACCATTTATCAAAGAGCGGCCATTACCGATGGCATCGTCTCCACCACCACGTCTGAATGCTGCTGTCTTACTTCGACCTTCGCACCTTCGAAAAGAAGAAAGGGAAAAAAACGCGCACGTCTGTGACAGTGCTTTTTCAGCTTTGTGACACCGTATTTGTGCATTCCATTGCAGCAGTAAGCGGTAAAATTCGTTGTAAATATGTCTAGTTCTATACAATTTCATCTTAGAAACTAAAATGCAATAGTCTAGTATAAGTTTAGGACACCAGGCACAAGCCCCGCATATGCTGAAATATGTTTACTCGGAAGGATTATAAAGATTGATAGAAATTATGGCTGCAAGATCCCTCAGCGCCTCCAAGTCACCGGATACATCTTCTTAAGGCTCTTGTAGCCTCAGCGGCCATGCAGTCATGACCGACAATTTTCCACCCACTTTAAACCTGCACACCACGAACGCACTCACGCAACCCCGTTCGCATGCACGCAATCGCTCCACGGCCGCGCTCTGGGCTACAATCACCTTGCAGACGAACCCATTGCTAATTGCGTGTTGCATCATCCTGCTTTTGTGGTGTGCTTTTCAATTATCAGCCGTCCATGCAGACCCGCTTCAATAATCGAACTCGTCATTGGTCAATCATTTGAAGGTACGAAGCACTATATTGCTCCCGGAGGCGACTGCGCCGCACTTATCAGACTGCTGATCCGGGGAGAGACCCAGGGAAAGGTGGCAATTTCTCTAAAATACTTGTGCATCCCCGGGCTGACCGCACCCAAGACCTTCAGCGTTATAGACGAATCTTCTGAACGAGAGGAATGGTCTCACGGACCAGACCTGTTTCACGGGTAAACACAATCGTGCCCCGAGAAGGCAGTAGATAAATGAACATGGCACAATACCTGTACACCCGCTTTCGAACTTACTGCTTGAAAATCTCCTCGGGCAGACGAAAAAGAGACCTATATGACTTCTTCATTCACAAAGAAACTACCTTGACTTCTTCTGAAGGACAAACAGAGCAGCGTCTTACTGAACAGTGAGGGACATTCTTTGATCAGCGACCTTGTTAAAGCCATCAGCCGGCAATTAATGGTTCAACTCCAGATATGTGATTTTTTTCGTTTGTTTGTTTTCTTCGTTCTCATATGGGACTTTAAGACTAGGCCTTTGTCAGCTACACATGACAAACACGACACTGAAGTTAATACATATTAATCCCTTATAAAACAGGATGAGAGACGGGATATCTGACACAAATAAACGCTAGTTTGCGCTGAGTCATTACTTAACGGCAACTGTTGACTGACTGTCACCATCGTACTGGCTTCCCTGCCGTGCTGACGTGCCCGTCCTAAAATCGGTGACGGCCTGAACAGAATTTAACAGACATATAGCACAACAACAGGAAATTCACATTGTCATTGTGTGGAGATGAACAAGGAGCGAAATCAGAAAACGTATCGTCATTTTACGCTAAAAGCATGTCACAAAATCATGTTAAACCTTTCCGGTGCACAAAAAAGTTCCAAGCGAGCTGATAGCATATATTGATGCGCCCTTGCAGTACGGGCATAATGTCACCCCCATACTGGTACCTCTTGTGAATAGAGGTTTAAAATTCAAATTCAAAGTCTTAATTTGTTGTACGAGGTGAGGGTGGAATGCGGGCGGGGATGCTGGCGAAGGCGGAGACGGCGAGTGAGTTTGGGTGTATGGAGGATGTAGGTGTGGGCGGGGGTGTGGAGTGGGCGTGGGGCGTGAGGGTGCTGATGCAAGTGTTATATCACGCAACTGCTATATGACGATAGTCGGTGGCACTGCAAATGTGTTGTCCGTTTATTAACACACGGCCGGCGACTAAAGACTGATCTGAATGGCGTAGAAGCAACGAGCGGCGAGCAGCAGAGGCATGCGATCAGCCTCTCTGCCTCGCCCTTGATCCATCCATCCTCTGCGTCAGGCTGAGCCGAGTCGCACAAGGAGACAGGGGAAGAAGAGAGGCGGTGGCGACAGCAGGGGAATGGCCAGGGATATTGGACCAGCCAGTCACACCTGTCAGCTCATCCATCATCCATCGTGTCATTAATCAATCCATCCATCCTACCATTTATTCTGACCCCACACCCACCCCACGCGCCCTTCTTCTGCCCTCCCCCCCCTCTCCCTCCCCAGCTCCCTCTGGTCCTCGTGGACAGTTCAGGATATGCGTGAGTCATCCCAGCGTCTTGGGTCCACGGAGTGATGACGCAGAATAACAAAAAGACAAAAATAAAATACGTTTTCATTTTTTCATTGAGCAAACCAAAAATTTCAAAAGTTGATATACTTTATATCATCTAAATAATGTAAACTCACGACTGTCGCTTTGTTGACGACACACAAGTCGAAGAGGTTGTTGATGATAAGACAAAACAAGCGGCCAGAGGAGGCCCGCTGTCACAACCCGCCCGCTAAGGCATGTATCAGTCACAAGCCATGTTCACAAGCAGCTACCAAGGAGGAGAGCGACACTGCCTCTATAAGGAGACGGCTTGCGATGCGTAGGGTCCGGCCGCCAGGAAAGTCTAGCCGGGAATATTGGGAGATGTAGGCTCACCTGTCAACCCATTCATCATCCCTTCCCTTTGGCTACTCCCTTTGTTCTTTCCTTCTTTCGTTTCTTCTTTCTTAGCGTCAACTTTCTTCGCGTGCCTGCATCCACTGCCTTTGTTTACGTTCGTCCAGAGGGATTTGTAAGATTGTAAGAAGCTACTTCCCGAGGTGTCAGGATGGCATATTCACAACAAATCGACGAGAAACAGTTTTGTCATAGGATATGATTTGGACCTAAAATAGATAATAAGAGGAAACAGAGATACAGACTAAAATATATCAGTATACTATTAGCGTGTGTGTGTGTGTGTGTGTGTGCGTGTGTGAGAAAATAGACAAGAAAAGAAGACTTGCCCTTCACCTCAACTGATCGTTAATTCATCATTAGCACCCCCTCCCCCCCTCCACTACCCTTACACTCGGCCAAGTTTCACCACCTCCTACACCTCCCCCCCCCCCCCCCCACACACACACACGTCACCAACAAGCAAATCTTCCAAATCACAATTGGATGATCAACGAATCACAGACCAGAAATACCAACGCAAGACGGAAAATACCAGCACCTACACGCATACCATATCATACAAGGCTGCGTATAGTGCGGATGGCTGTCCGTGCACTGTATTGTCTGGATTCTTGTTCAATCAGCGAACACAGCAATTGCAATTAATGATATTATTGTTTTTGGCGCACATATCATTAATACTCCCGATCTCTAATTCAATGACTATATCAATGCCTAGGGTAGCGTTGCTGTATTTGTATTAGCACTGTCCGTATTACCGTTAATTTCATTACAGAGGATAATAATGTTAATGGTGATTATGATCATAACTGTATTGTCAATGACGGTTCAGTGTGACGAAGCTGATGAAAGACCGGATCATCTGATCCTTTAGGTACGTGTTGACTTTTCTGGTCACGTAATTTTTAGTCATTAACGTTGCAGATCTTTCTAAACCGACCGCTGTTTTTTTTTTTCTTCTTCTTTTTTTTCTTTTTTTGTCTTACCCAGCTCCTATCAACACTAAACCGGTCGATGTAATTAGAAGTAACTGCAAATTTTAGTATGAATTTCATTTCCAACACCTTTTGCACTTCCACGGCGTCATCAGATTATTGAAACCATTTTCATGTTCATCCTATTTTATCAGCATAACTCTCCTCACCTGTATCAATTATCTTGTATTTGTATAAATGATACATGGTTATAAAACAATTAAAATCCCAAAATAATGCAACAGTAAAAAATACAAAATAAACTGCACTTCAAAAAATTTTCACGAATCACTTAATTACGATGAATCACAATAAATCAAATCCCTTATCATCATAAATCAACTATTAAATACACACTATGACTCACAAAAAATGCATTACACACCGGACATCCGGCCACACTAAATCAAAAACGCGAACCCACTCGCAGCAGCGCGGGACACGGCCGACACAAAAGCATCTGGTTCCCTCAAAATCTAATTCAAAATCGAGGCAGGAGGGCGTAGTTCGCCGAGGAGGACCCGAGTTGTGTTTTTATCCAGGTCTTTGTGGCGGCGCTCGCGGCGGACCAATTAATCATAAAAGGTGTCTGTTTGTCCCATTGTCGCGACCACCGTGTCCAGCGGACATCAGGTCCTTCTAGCAGACATCGGTTCCAGCGGACACAGAGCTCCTTACGTGCGGACGCTGTATCTAGGGGGTATCGGGCTCTCTGGCCGCTGTGCCTAATGGATATTCAGGTCCCCTTTTCGCCAACACTTTGTTCAAAGGACATCGTTGCCTTATATGCAACCGCGGTGATTAACGAACACCATTACCCGGCGATATAGAAGTCGGGGTCCGAATATGAAGATGTGTAAACATAAATAATAACTCTGGATATCCAGGTGAGTATCCGTGCCTTTTGAAAGATTTCTAACACAGGTGAAGGGGAGGAGTGAGATGACAAATTCAGAATCTGTTAATTTTTAGGAGTTCAATACTCGCGCCTCACTAAATAATTTCTAAACCCTATCGAGAATTGAAAAACTATATATATATATATATATATATATATATATATATATATATACATGTATATATATACATATATATACATATATATATTATATATATATATATGTAGGTATATGTACATATATATATTATATTATATATATATATACATAGTGAAAATATATACCACATGGATTTTCTTTCACGAGATTTTCATGTGTCTCCATATCAATATTTAGGCACCGGTTGTAAATGTTGCCGACGTCCGCTAGACAACATTTATGACAATATAACATATTGATAGAGACACGAAGCTCCAGTGGACGCGCCGACGAGACGTGTCGCTAAAACAAGAGGGGTTCTGATACGTCCATCAATCACTCGATTGATGGTCCGGTGAATTATTTAACGCAGGGCGATCCCGACACCATCCGCTTGTATAAATGTTGGAGCGATATGTATAATTGGCTTCGGCATACTTCCGATTCATTTGGAATCACGTTTGGGCTGATGCTCGAGTGAGGGAGGCCCGCTGCACGGCCGGCCCTTTCCCTCTCCTCTCTCTCTTTGTGTGTGAGTGAGTGTACGTAAATGTGTGTGTGTGTGTGTGTGAATGAGAGAGAGAGAGAGAGAGAGAGAGAGTATGTGTGTGTGTGGGGGGGGGGGAGATGCAGGTGTTTGTTAAACATGCGAATAAAGGCAAAAGTGAGAGATAGAAATGAACATCGAAAGGAAATGATGATGGTGAGGCCTGTTCTCTAGGGGGAGGAGAGAAGGTGAGAGGACGTTGGGGAAGGGGGTTGGGGTGGGGGGGGGGAGGAGAGCGAGTGTTTGTGGACGTGTTGTGGACTGTGACTGCTTCCATTAATCACTTTACCCCCTATCAGACGCCCTTAGCACCTTACTCCCCCCCCCCCCCTTCCCCTTCCTTCCCGTCACTCCTCTCTCTCGACCAGCCCCTACGCATGATATCCAACTAACCTGCATCTTCTTCAAAGCACAACTCTAACCTTGGTGTAAGTAAGCTGTAAGTACGATGAATGCTCCCATAACACTGCCATCCCCTGCCTCCGTAACACAAGCAATCACCATTTTTTTTTTTTTTTTCTATTGACTGATTCATCTTATTCAAACTTCCCCTCCACTTGAGTAACTGATTATGGAAGGAAAGCCATCTAATTTGTTTTATATCTAAGTTTTCAAGTGGTAAAAAAGGTAAACCATACTAAACCAATTAGCACTTCTAATTGGCTCACTTACCCACTTATCCTGATGTTCGGGATACCTGTTTTTTTATGACGCTCTCCGTGATTATATTCAATAAAAGTGTGATTAATATTTTCTATCATTCTAATATCCCCTGATGCGACAATAAAAATGATTATGCATTTATATAAACAGGTCTGCTATGATGAACTCTTCGGCAATGACTTGGTGACTTCGTTTCCGTTATATCCACAGGTAATATTTTATCAAGAACTTTTTTGTAGTCTACTAGAAGTACAATGTAAATTGAGATAAACGTAAAATAAATAAATAAATACAAACAAGCAAATAACAGCTGAATAATATATATGATTAAGAACTACCCTACCGTCCACTTTTTTTTTCATTCATTAGTTTTGAGAACTCCGGAGTTAGTAAGAGAGAGATAAAATATTAACTGTGAATATCGCAGTACCAGGGGGATAGGGAATGGGGTAGAGGTACGACCCAGTAGGCTGACGATCCTCTATTCCTCTCCCCATACTGCTGTAGGCTAAGCACCCCCCTCACTCCCCCCTTACTACCACAGTCGCTGAGTGTCGGCCTATCTGCGTGCGGGTCATTTCTCACGAGGGTGACAGGCATCATCCTGGCGGACTGTTTGTGACCGGCCCTTCATTAACACAACCAATCACCAAGGTGCATTCTTCATCATTCATCTTTCATTAAAGGTCCTTGGTACCCCCTGTGTGCTTGTGTGTGCGTGTGTACGTATGCGTATGCCTGAGAATATGAGTGCGAATGTCACTGTGAGTATGATTGCGAGTACATGTGCGTCTCCGGGCAAGCTTTGAGCTAGTGCGCACGACTGTGTACTTGTGTGTCTGCAGTGAATGGTAGAAGTGTTAAATGATGTGCAGTCGTCGTTAGGCGATTAGCGAGCGGGAGATCAGAGAGGAGGAGGCAGACATAGTAGTGTGGGGGCGTGGCAGGGGGGTATGACGGCAGGACTGCCTGGGGAGGGAGGGAGGGAGGGAGGGAGAGAAGGAAGGAGGCGAAGACTGTTGGAGGAAAGACTCGAGCGGGTCTGGGGATGAGGAAAAGGCGGAGTGAGTGGGTGGGAGAGAAGCAGATGGAGGGGGAGGGGGACCGGGAGGGATGGGAAGGGGAGAGGGCGACTACATAAGTTGTGCAGGACACCCGAGTCTCGGGAGCCTAATTCTCAATGCATGACTTCGCGGTGTAGTTCCTAATTGACGGGGCGGAGACGAAGCCTAGTAAACTTCAGGCGCAACGGACTGTTTTCTCATCTGCGAAACGTAATATCTTTAAGTGATTCAAAGGAATTCCGCTTTCATGTGCCCGCCCCTACCTCTGTAATCGCTATTATTTAATTATATATCCTGCTAAGAGATGTCAAATTGGGAAGGGGGCGAGGGATAAAGAGAATTCGCCAACTGAGGTTATATCATTGCAAACAGATGACTGCCAGATTGCGTAGCGACACATTACAAAGCGCTGTTGGTAATCATACTGTAAAATGACATCAATTATGTTAATACATTATCATGTGGTCGTTATGGCTACTTGAACACCTATTGTCACACGCCTCAGAACTTCGTCAAATGACTGCGAAATGACCCCAGTTTGAATTTCGCGCCTCGCTACTAATGGTGTGGGGGCGGGGTTTACGAGTTGCCACGCATTATCATAAACCGCCATATTTTTATAAGTGACCTGTATGCTCTGGAACACTCTTGGCATCTTGATTTATTTGACGTGAATGCCCATTCTGATGCGGGTTATAAGCACGTCTTGGTTTGTGTATCCACGGGAGACAGGAACCCGGTGCTCGGCTAGTGGGCATCGCGGTCGGCGGGCGGGTGGCGCGCGGCGACTTCAAACGGCGGCCGACTCATCAAGATTGCACATTAGCGCGCCCCGGTGGGTGGCTGAGCAGCTTTTTGCCCACAACAGATCCTCAGGTCTATCAATGCATGTGATTCACCACAATTTTGACCTTGTATGCATGACTTGTAAAGCGACGGCCACTCGCTAAGAAACCTTGGCCTCCTGCTCTGATGTTGATCAACCCATGTCCCTGCCACTCACTCCTGGCAGCTGCCATTGCTACAACGCGACACGAGGGAGGTGGAGGGAAGCATCGCTGCGCCACACACTCGGCGCTCCAATTCTTAAATATAACCTGATTTATTGTTCTTCCATCACCATGGACCTAACCCATGGCTGGGGAATGCGTTCTATTAGAAAGTCTGCATTCCCGGATCGAGGTCATATTAGTTGGCAACCCGCGACTGCCATTAGAAGTGAGTTGAGACGTTCGAATGATCATATTTCTGATTTACGTCAAGATGCAAGCCCATCGGACGGAGCTGTATCTTCCTTCTTCTCGCGGTAAAATAGCAAGATAACGGCGAGGCTGCGGACTGGAGCTCAGATAGCGGAGGGAAGTGTTAGTAGATGTAACAGCGGGAGGCGAACGGAGACGGAGGGTTCAAGTTGGTGGTGGTGACTCCGACATCGTTCCTGCTAGAGGCTCTCCTTTCATCGTATGGAACTGTGGCCACGGAGGGAGGTGGGGATCGGCAGATTCACGTGTGTGGCTGGGATGACTGGTGATGATTTACAATTAAAAAAAGAAGAAAATGACTTAAGACTTTTGCAGATCGTCAGGTCATTAGGGAGGAGTCCGTGAAATGATAATGAAACTCCCAGCGGAATATTCCAACACAAAACATAACAGATGACGGACTGAACCACCTCCGTCCAGTTCTTGGAACATCCGTGTTTTCTTTTTTTCTTTCTATCTTTTCTTTTCTTCTTTCATAACAACTGAGTTCTCCCATTCAGAAGTGACACAATTCCATTATTCTCATCCAGTATTCGGATTTTTAACATCTTAATTCGAAGTTAAGAAAATGCTGCACGAGTTCCTGAATACAATATGCCGAGATATTTGCGACCACTCTTGACACTCCCCGATGGAGAGGTCCTCTAGGCCTAACACTCCAGCAGCATTAAGCGTCGGGGCGAGAGTGTCGCGTCGGATGCTCCCTCTCCCAGGATCTCGCCGCCGCCTGATCATTGTGTTTTAAATTAGCAGTGAGAGAGAGAAGAAAAAAAACGGGTAGGTCCCTTCATCACAGCAAGTTGTCCCAGGGAGGCCTAAGATAACATTCTGGATAAACCCGCGTCCCTACAATCATAACAATATCAACTTGGCCCCTCCGTAGCCCGATCCCGCCCGTTGGGGAAAGCAAAAAAGAAGGAAACAGGTAATAGCCATGATGTTTTCCTTTCTGATGGGGAAAAGGGGGAGGGGGAGGGAGAGAGAGGGGGGGAAAGAGGGGTTATGAATCCATTTTGTCTTATCATATCAATATCCTCACAACTTTGATTACACAAAGTTGTCACTGTGACTGAATCATCTTCGGTCCGAGATTCCCGGAAGCTGCTTCCCAAAGCGAGACGGGGAAACGCGCAAGGAGGTGAATCTAACAACGTCGTAATCGCTGCATTCGTAACAGACGACGTTCAATATTCTCTGTAACACCAACATTACATTGTCATTATTTCTGTCATGAACACCAATGCGTGGCGATGACGATAGTTTGTCTGAACATAATTTTAATTCCCCCCCCCACAAAAAAAAAAAAAAAAAAAAAAAAAAAAAACGCCCAATAATTTTTCTTAAAGAGTTCTTCACAAGCTGCATAGCTCTTAACACTACAGTTATCAAATAATCAGCACCCGGCTGCCAGCGTTCTAATTATCATGGTAATCATCATCGCCACTGCACAATGTGATTTCATAATCACAGCTGTAATAATCATAACGAAAATCCAAAATGGTGCGAAATTGTTTTGGAAACATGATTTAGTTAATAAAATAATTATGGCTAAATCTATAGCAATTTCCCAATGCAAATTAAAAGGGTGAACACCTGGCAAATACTAGAGGAGCGAGACAGGAAGGGGATGGGAGGGGAGGCTGTATGGGGCAGAGGATGCAGGGGGGAGAGGGTATAAAGGGGTTAATAATTATGCCCAAAATATGAACATTCTGCCTAAAATATTCCAAGGACCTCCGAGACTGATCGGCTGACAAGATAAGCCGATAAATTACCGTTACATAAAAATGATAAAGATACCGTGCTCGGGGTATAGTACGCGGATGGCATTCTCCGGCGCACCGCTGGGTATTTCCTTTTTTCTAAGTCCCTCTTGACATGTACCAAGTAATGCATAATATCGTAAACACAGAATTTTATTGAGCGTCTCCCCCATCATGATCCAGTGATGGGCTCAGAACCCCTTCATTTGTCCTGATGAAGGAGACTGGACCTCTGTATAATCCAGGGAGTTATAGGTGCATGGCTCACGGCATCCATCACTCCGCCCCGATATACGGAGACCATTAAATAAACAGGGAGGGCTTCATAATGACCCGCTGTCCGGCCCGCGATCATCGTAATTATAATCATCATTATCATCATTATCGTCGTCGTCGTCGTCGTCAGGGCCGAGCGAGCTGCCATCATGCTTGTCTTAATTATTACTATCAGACTAAACCATTATAATGCTTAGCATCAGTATTATCCCGTTTTAACTCAAGTTTGCATACTCGAGCAAGCTTTGCATATATTCTTTTTACGTGAAAACAAGTATTAGGGCCAATATACAGGCATATGGGACATGTAAATGCATGTTTAGTCATCGAGAAACAAAGAAATTAAGGTAAACAGTCTCGCGCTTGCTTGTAAGTCTAGATACACCGAAGCAGAAGCCACCTCTCGGAAATATTTCAAGGACCCATCAGTCCTAATCTCTGGCCAGCCGGTTACGCGTTCTTTACAAAGTCGTATATTATTTCATTCTGATTGGCCACGCGACCCATATATATCACGGTTGTGCATGGGGGGAGATGAAGGCACGGTGTTCACTCCTGGGGTGAGGGGGCAGTGGTGGGGGTGGGGGTGGGGGGTCTCCTCTACATCTGGGATTAGGCTCCCTCAAAGGATGTAGGATGGAGGGGCAGTTCACCCTTTTAACATCCGATGAGCGACTGGTTCAATGAGTAATATGAATAAGTTTGGTCTCGTGCAATAGATGTTGAAGGATCCTATACATTAATTTCTTATGTACACTTCATCCATAATATCCAAGCAGTGGAAAAATGCTTAAAATAATTGAATGCCTCTTCTTAGAAACTACATTGCACTAATGCAACAAATTGAACACACAAATCCAGGCATGGATATATGCATTCACACACATACATGTATGATTTCATGTAAATGTTTAGTGAAATATGAAAATAAAGTCTTCATTGCTATTATCATTCTTGATACACGTTTTACTACCAATCTCTATGATGGGTAGAAGACGTAGGTCATTATGAGAATGGGTTACGGTTAATGGTTATAACCCCTAACCCATTTCCTAGCCCCCTCCCCCTCCCCCCAGGGGTTGGGTAATGCGTGTATGTGCATATACTCTCCCATTTATCAGCCGTCACGCTTTATGTCCGTCATATATCACATACACTGCTGGCAGATCGATAAGCGAGTCTTTTTGAAGTCGACGTGTGCTGTTGTTTGTGATAAAAACATAATGTTGTTTGCCAAACGAATGACGACTGTTTTGAGCCGAAACAAACCGCCGCGATATGTTCTTTTTCCAATCACTTCTTTAGGAGTATGTAAACGCTTGATAAAAATCGTGTAGGAGAATGGATGTTATCCCTATTTTTCGCAGAAAAAAGTGGTTAACATGTGATGAAGTGTCTGTGCGTTTTATATATATACATACATATACATACATACATAAATACATATATACATCATACATTCATACACAACACAACATATACACGCACGCACACATACATACATACACATACACGTACACATACACACACACAAAAATATATATATATATATATATATATATATAGAGAGAGAGAGAGAGAGAGAGAGAGAGAGATAGTGCTGCGAGACAGTTTTCTTGCAGTATGCGGAAATATAAATTTTTGTTTTAATCATATTAGTATGTTTATATATATACATCTATATCTATATCTATATATATATATATATATATATTCATATAGATATATATATAGTTCCGCGATGTTTGGCGGCATGCACAATAACAAGCAAAACAAGCATTCGCCACATGTGAGGACAAAGAGCGGCTTGCGCACATGCCGACTGAGTTCTGTTCACCTGACACAATATGAGAGCAACACATGCGCTATGAATCACCTGTAGAATATTTTATTATTTATTCTCGTATAGAATGATAAATATAAGTTAGAACCCCCCACACTCACTCACTCACTCACTCACTCTCTCTCTGTTTGTGTGTGTGTGCGCGCGCAGACGCTCGCAAATGCGTTTCTTTTATCCATCCCGACAAAGCTATCAGACTCCCTTCCCCTTCAGCACCGCACAGCTGCTCCTGTTACAAGGGGCGTCCTATGCCTCCTTCATCAAGTAGTTTCCCTGTTCCCTAGACATGGAGTATCAAGTGCGCGATGTGCATCACGACACCCGCCTCTTCGCGGCGTGACACACCAACACCTTCCTCTAAAGATTCGCGTGACTGAGTCTGTACGCCCATTAGTTGAGCTGAGACGCCCTCGTGTCACCCTACAACGTTTATTTCAATGGCGGCGGGATATGTGCGGACGCAGCCCGAGGGCATCGAGGGGTTAGGGGAGAGGCGGCGAGGGGAAAGGGAGGGGGGAGGGGGGCTTATTTTAACCCCAAATCTCTGTTACAACATGAATGCAACAAACGCGACCATACGTGCTTACTAATTTCAACAATACATTATGAAAGACTAACGTACCTAACTTCGACGCATTGATGATCTTTTTTCCTTTTTCTTCTCTTTTTCTTTCATTATCGTCTAAACAAAAATGCTAATCCACTGAAGAGAAACCAGAGCATGTCTTCCTTTCCTGACACCATCATGTATCATCACCTAAGAGCGGTCCACGTGGCCCGAGCGCAGCAGAAGGCCAGGGCTCCTCCTCCTCCTCCTCAGCCTTGGCCTCACAGCATCACATTTCCAGCACAAATGGGCCATGCGACCTATAATAGGCCTATATAAATCTTGCGGCGGCGCGGGTTATAATGAAGGTAAATATTGAGTGTCAAGGTGGTGGGTTTCAGCGACCCCCCTACCCAAGCTTCCCATACCCCCGATCCAGCACGCCCTCAGAACCTTCAAGAGGCGAAACGGTAGCAACACTCCTCGGGGACATGGGCGATGTCTTCATGGCCTGGGAGATAACATGATTTTCACTCGTTCCTGCAAAGCTGCAACTATTGTAGGTGCGAATATTCCCTCGATAAATAATACATCAGGTAACATCTGTGTAAAAGAGCGTGTGCTTGTTTGACTTCACAAATGAGCAAAGCCTGGGAGAATGGCTGTGTCATTTGACTTTACTCTCTTATCTATTTCTAGGTTATTTATAATCATTTTGTGTGTGTGTGTGTGTGTGTGTGTGTGTGTGTGTTCGTAAAAACATGTACAACCTGGTCCATGCGGCAGTGGTTGCCAACGCGATGCTGAGCTCTGCAATGATTGGCAAGGTTACCTAATTTAAGACCAGCAGCTGCAATGGAGCGGACTCTCTCCAGGGGCCTTACTTACTCGCCAGGCAGAGGTGGGAGGTGGAGAGGCAGAAGGCGGGGAGAGGGAGGGGGGTGACAAGGTGTGGGTGGCGGGACTGACAAGGCGCGGGTGTTGTGGGTGAAACAGCTGAGTGACACGAACTGAGAATCAAAAGGAATAACAATGAAGAAAGTAGGCGCACGGTGTGACAACAGGAGCGGAGGCTGCTGATGTTGTAGGAAAACTCGGCCTAGGAAGCTGAAGATAGTTACAGGGCGGGGGGTGAGAGGAAGTTTAGTCCGGTGAGGAAGGTGAGACGGTGGCTGAAGGTAATTGAGAGAGAGAGAGAGAGAGAGAGAGAGAGAGAGAGAGAGAGAGAGAGAGAGAGAGAGAGAGAGAGAGAGAGAGAGAGAGAGAGAGAGAGCGCGCGGAAAATTAAGTGCACGGGGAGAACTTCGAAAGGCGTAACTGGGAAAGGAAGGGTCGGAGGCGGGGGGTGGCCGTGGCGGACGGGGGGGGGGTGCAGGAGAAGTTAATGTGCATGAGATAAAATATATATTTCTGTTTAATTTACTTCTGACGCTTGAACGGGTGGGTGGAAACTGCTTTTTCCAATTGTTTAATGTTAACCAAATATTGCTCCTACACAAACTCTTGATGATCACCAATTTTAAAGGTTTCCTTCCGAAACTAATGCGCGCGCAATATATATCTCCCAGTAGCAAAGCCAGCTGCAGCCACAGCAGCACATGGCCACAGGGGGAAGACTTTCAGAAATATGGGCGTGTTGAAGTATGGGCGTGGCGAGGTAAAAGTGCGGCATGGGCGTGGTGTGACTGTTGTGTGCGTGTGACAGTGACGCATGCGGGCGGCTGTGGCGGGAATGTCCGTCGCCCTGAGCTGCCGCCCTGACAAGATATATATCCACCCATTACAGCGGGGTGGGTGTTAGGGACACCCATGGATATTAGACAACTTGACAAAATTTATGGACGTCTTTGTCGACAACGTGACAGGAGCGCATGGGGCGCCACTCAGTGAGGATACCGACGGGCCCGCGGTTAGGGATCACGGGCAAGTGGCTCTTATGCGCCCTCCGACCCTTTGGCCGTGGGGGCTACAGCCGCCGTGGCCCCATATCGAGCTTAATGCACACATGAAAGGGGGAGCCGTGGGATATAAACCTTTATGCACATTGCGGGGCCTCCGGTAAATATCTGGTGTTCATGAGTGATTTGTGACCATGTCGAACAAAGAAATTTCCAGATGACCCCAGGCCATTAAAATGGGGGACTGTGGTTCGGGGGAGGTCATATATTAACGGCATCTTGTGGGGCTGCCCTATCGCAGAACACGGGCGCAATTATAAGAGAGGGGAGGAGGGCGCGCTACTACACACATGTGCACAACCTTGCCGAGCTCCCGAAAGCGCCCGCCGAGTACGCCCACGACATGCCCAGTTAACATTAACCCGAAAACCAGTTCCCCACCTTAAGCAATTGATATATATCATTATCGCCATAAATACAAGCAAGAGATACTCCTGCTCAGCACAAAAAAGTTAGGTGGCGGCCTCCATCAATCAGCCAGCAATATGACACGTGGGAGCGTCAACACACATGTGGTTTTGCAGCAGCAGTCGAGCGAGGCCAACAAGCACCCACATGAGAGCCACCCAGCATCATGCGCTGATCATGCACTCAGTGAACACCGTATCTATTCTCCTCACAGGGAACTGGCAATCAACATCTCGTTTTCTTGCTTACAAAGCGCAAGATAAGATCAAGGACATCGCAGATCGGAAGCGAAGCAAACGTGAAGGTAACTAAGACTCTTAAGTAGCACTGCGAGCACCGCCCGCTGGCCTGCGACGCCTGTGCGCGCACGGATTCGAGCATCAAAGGAACGAACGTCGTCAGTGTCAGCTGTTTTCCCCACGCGTGATGGAGCTGAAGCCGCGGGCAAGTTGTTGCAGGGGGAACTAAGCCTTTCCTCTTGGCTACGTTAACTTGTCCAACACTGGGGTCATTAGAGACGCAAGACGGTGGGGCTCGATGAAGATATTGTTTTGGAGATCCAAGTGACCATCCAAGTTAGAGAAACAGATAAAAGCGAACGCAGAATGAGGGAAGTTTATCAAGTTGAAGTATAAAACTTGAGTGATGGTCGACCATTTGCGAAGAGAGAGGCTCCCGCCCGAAATGGGGATGGAGGTATAACATAAAGAATAGAAAACGCATTTATTCAGATTCGGAGACAATTTGCGGCATCTCGCTAGGGGAAACAAACAAAGCGCGCGCAAAGAGGGGCCCGACTATCAAATAAATCCGTGATATATAAAGTTTGATAAGGAGAGATGGAGGGCAAGTGCAAGACGAAATAAGAGCAAATCCCCAACAAAAAGAAGGAAAATCCAAGCGATATCAGCCCAAGAAACCCAGTAAAGCGTAAAGCAGGTTAGATATACAGGATCAAGTAAAAGGTTTCAGGCCAACCAATGGAAAGGGAAAGAAACTTCTAGAAGGCCACCGCTGAACTTCAGACTCCCAGACGAAAACTTACCAAACCGGCCTATGAAGTTTACCGTTGTCCATAACAAATATAATGTACAAATAAAAGACATCTCGTGTGATGATTTTTATGCGCATCCTATAAATGATTGTTCCCTTAAATCACTACTAAATAATAACAATAGTATTGATAATGACGATGGTGGTAATGACAATGGTATTTATGTTAAAAATGGAAAGAAGAAAAGGGCGGAGAAAGAGCATCAATAACATCTAGAATAATAGAAATAAAAAGATGACCCTATAATTCAACTCCATGTATCACACTAGGAAGTTTATCATTCCTAAAACCCTAAAACGGATGGAAAAAAATAACTCTCGGGATGATACGATGCGAGAACCCCTGACCCCAATAAGCAAGACCTCACGACCCCGGTCTAAGAACAGCAGGAACCCGAGTAAAGACTGGACAACAACCCCAACGCATCGGCGGCGAGATCTACCCCTGGCTGGGGCGCTCACTCTCTTTCCTGAGCACAGAACCCCGTAACCCCGGCGAGCGAGGCCTTCTCAACCCCGGAGGAGAAGCTCGAGGACCCCAGGGGAGAGGTAGAGTCGTGTTGATGGCTGGGGAGCGGGGAGGAGGGGGTGGAGGCAGCGTGGTTGCGAGCTGCTGGCGGGGGTACAGCCTGTGAGGGTGTGTCGCGTGGCATTCATTGATCTGTCAGTCTCCTCGTCAGCCGCCCGTGCTGACACTCACTCTAGCCCGGGAGGAGGAGGGCCAGCGAGAGGAGGAGGAGGAGGAGAAGGAGGAGAAAGGGAGTGGGGAAGAAGAGGCGGCGTTGGCGAGGACTGGGCTGGAGCAGGGAGGAGGCCGAGGAGGGGAGGGGGACACATCCCGGAAGATAAAGCTGAGAGGAGTAGGAGGGAGCGGGAGGGGGTACTCTCTCCGTGAGCACAAAAGTATGGAGACACAGAGAAGGGAATATTACTGGAGGTAAATAGATTAATGGCAATTATGTTCCCAGGCCAAGAGGGGACGGAAATGAAGGGGAAAGAGAGAAGAGAGAGAGAGAGAGAAAGAGAGGGAGAGTGACCAAGCATAAAGGGATTTATTCAAGACGGGAGAAATACCTGAAGATTAGAAAAGAGATAGAATATGCTAAAGGAGAAGGCGAAGGGGACGGCAGATTGATGACAATTACACGACAACTTGGCCTAGAGGGAGCACTGAGACGGCATCACAAGAGGCTGTGGAGGAAGGGTGAATGAGGGGACTTCAGAAGGGGCCCCCGGGAGGGAGAGGGGTGAGAGGCGAGGGGAAGGGCGGAAGAGACACAGAATGGGAAATGAGAGTGCATACAGAGGGCAAAACAATGAAAAGAAACTGAAAATAAAGGAGAGAAAACACTGAGAAGAAAAAAAACAGATGCTAGGATGTATGACGGTGAAAAGCAAAGGGAAATAATCAAGGGAACTGAAAAAAAGTAAAGGTTCATCCTAGAGTTAGAGAAAAGAGATGGTTGAAGGGGAAAACGGGTGGGGTAGGGGGGAGGGGGGTTCTGGAGGTGACTGGAAGGCGGTGGAAGGTAACTGGATTGATGACAATTATTCCAGTCGGACGGTGGGGGAGGGGGGGCGACCCTACGCACGGAAAGGCGGAGCTGGAAAATTGGATTACTGACACATCTGATAAAAAATGGGAATGGAGAAGTCGAGGTGAAAGGCGACCTCGCGAAAGAGAAACAGACTTAATGGAGATAGAGAGAAGAAAAAAGAGAGGCTACTGTAGCCCGGACATGTACATGAACCAAGAAAAAAAAAGACCTGAAAAATCCGAAAGAAAAAAATAAACTAATAAGTGGGAAAAAAACAAATATGTGTAATGACAAGCAGAATGATGAAAAAAAATATATATATATATTGTAAATGTGATAGGTAAATTACATACAAAAGAAAAAGGAGGGGGAGGAGAAGAAGAAAGAGGAGGAGTAGAAGTAGGAGTAGGAGAAGTAGAAGTAGAAGTAGAAGTAGAAATAGAAGTAGTAGAAGTGAGATGAAGGAAGAGATTAAAAAAAAAAAACAATCGTGTAGCGCACAGTGATGCCTCAGAGAGCGCTGGACCCTCCAGATCTCACAAAAGGTCCAACCCAAAGAATTAACAGAAAACAGCACCTACACCAGCGGAAGAATATGCCTGCCGTCGAATATCTATTTCCGTTTACTTCGCTCTCTAATATATATATATATATATAATTATATATGTATATATGTGCGTGTGCTTGTGTTTGTGCGTGTCCGTGTGTGTGTGTGTGTGTGTGTGTATGTGTATGTGTATGTGTATGTGTATGTGTATGTGTATGTGTATGTGTGTGTATGTATGTATGTATATATATATATATATATATATATATATATATATATATATATATATATATATAAAACCGAAGCGAGAGGGCCGACGAGAAGAAAAAGGGGAAGCGAGCATCTCGACCCCGCGTTTTCTGAGAGGCCGGCGTCGGCATGGCTCCCCTGCGTAAATCCCTTTGTGCGTTTCGTAAACAGACGAAATCTATAAAAAGCGTACGAAAAGCCCAAGAAAAGCCGGCGTGCCCTGGCCACCCTCACGTCTGTCATTCCACTATCGCAGCTCGCCATCCTGGGACTGGGCGCGAGACGCGGCGACCGGAGGGAGGAGGAAGAGGAGGAGGAGTAGGAGTAGGAGAAGTAAGAGTAGGAGTAGTAGTAGAAGCAGAATTAGGAGAAGTACGAGTAGGAATAGTAGTAGTAGTAGGAGAAGCAGAAGTAGAAGTAGGAGTAGGAGAGGTAGATGTAGAAGTAGGAGAAGTAAGAGTAGAAGTGAAATGATGGAAGAGAACGTTGATAAGTAGTAGAAAGAGCAGGAGGAGCACGCCGCCAGCGACGAGGAAAAACAAGACGGAGAAGAGGAGACAGAGGGAGAGTAGGAGCGGGAGAAGAAAGAACGCAAAGAATGAAGACTGAGAATCAGAGAAAGAATGAAAAGAAAAGAAGTTGCGCTGAGACAAGGGATGTCTGACTGCCATGTATGCCATTACATTATCCTTTCTGTTGTGACTATTGCTCCTGTTGCCATTACTGTTGTTATTATCAATATTTTTCACTGGCATTTGTTATTATTATTGAAGTTACCATCTATATTTTTATCATTATTGCTTTTCTCTTTCTTATCTAGTATTATGTAATTTTCATTATCATCATTATTATTGTCATTTTCATTATTATCAATTCATAACAATTATCATTATCATTGTAATCATTGTTACTGTTATTATATTACTATTACTATTATCATTATCATTGCAGTTATTATCATTATTGTCATTATCATTACCATTGGTATTATCATTATTATCATTATCTCTATCATTATCATCACTATCATTATCATTACTATTATAAATTCAGTTATTAATATTATTCCTATAATTATCATCTTTATTATTATTATTATCATTATTATTGTCATTATCATGTTTGCTATAATCAATATTATGAATGATATAATCACCATTATGTTAGTCATCATCATCAACATCATTATCACTAGTATAATTAATATCATTATCTTCATTATTATCAATTACATTACTATACAGTATCTTGTATCTAGCCATTGCCGTTTTTCAATAAAATATTTTTTTATCATTATCATCATTATCAACACTATTATCATTATTAGCATTATAATAACATTAGCAAAATAACAGATGCCAACGGTGATAAATAAGTAATAGAAATAACAGTAATAATAACATCAACACTAATCATGAAGATAATGCCAATTATTGGCACTATCAAATAGTATTATTACAAGAATAATAATGTTGATAATCCCAAATATATATATATATATTTTTTTTTTTTTTTTTTTTTTGATATTTGATATATTGACCTCATCTATTATCATAATATCAATAACAACAATAGTAATGTAAATTTAATTTCAAAAAATACTTTCACAAAAACTGTAGTCATATTGTTACTATCACTATATTATCATTGTTGTTATTATTAGTGTCTTGGATATTATGCCTAAAATCACTAAAATATGTTTCATCAGCGCTCCACCATTGTTATGATCATCATCGTTATTTCAATCATCATTATTAGCATCATAATCATTAAAACATCACAAGCAATTCTCATTATATTTAACATCATTCAGTAAAATCCATTCTTATTCCTATTACAATTAATATCAACGAAACAAATTATTTCATCAGTGTCGTTTTTTGTTGTTTTTTACTTTGAAACCTACAAAGGAATCATGGCATGATTGTACCATATATCTAGCTGCCGCAACAGTGACTCTCAAATCAAAGCTTCTACCTCAGATAGCCTTGCACTATAAAAAAAAAAAAAAAAAAAAAAAGATAAGACGGCGTTTTGTCGACTTTGTAACTGAGTCATGGCCACAATCTATCCAACAGCTTTTCCATTTTCGCTCTCAGTTCTTCTACTGATCGCCGCACTTTTCTGATCTATTCGCCCCCAGGAACAACAATCAATAACCATCACAACGAGCGTCTCGTCTGCACAAATGACTGTGCTGATAATCCTCTCCTCATTACAATAGCCCTCGCGTCACTCAGCAGTTCAGGCATGTCAAAGACGGGCTAAGTGTTGACTGGTGTAGATAAGGGCAGAAAACATGGCCTTGAGAAGCCATAGAACTTCTGCCCTAACCCCCCCCCCCCCCCATGACCCCCACCCTTATCCTCCTTCCTCCTCTGGACCTGTAACTCCTTACCTGTGCCATTTTCCTTGCGATATTTTGTTACAGATATTTATTTGTTGTCCACTTCATTTTTTTAATTCAATATTTCATGTGCTTCCCCACACATTTTAGCTCCATTTAAAGACCGCAAAAGGTTGGCATAAAACCTAAATGCGAGTATTTCAAAGACATTTCTAAAAAGTCCCCAAAGCAATTTAGTCCCCGAGGTCCATCCTTCCCTCCCCGTCGCCCGACCGCACTACCTTCCCATGTCACCCCCCCCCCTCCAGGACACCCCAAGCCCTCTTGCCGTCTGCCCCAGGGCTTGCCAGGTCCCCAAGTTGGGTAATCAGGGAGTGGGAGACGACTGGCTGTGTCAACAAGAAATTCCGCCCGTCAACCGCCGCCACCCATTGATCCCGCTCTGACCGTCACCCAAAGGCTCCGTACTATTTCTACTTGCTCGCTGACAAGAGCGCTCGCGTCTCCTCCACTTTTAATTAGTTTCGGTCATTATTCTCATCCGTCTTTTCTCAATTCTAGGTATGATGCGTAGTGATCACAAAGAGTGAATCGCATGTCGTTTCCTTTTTCTCGATTTTCCGCGGACATTACAGTTGAAAAAAAAATATATATATGTAAAAAATAATAAAATAAAGCGTCAAAATATATCATTGCAAGTATGAGTTTCTTTCAGTGAATATACCCTATTATAAAATTTAGCCTTTTTTCTTATCTTATCTGAATAGCATACAAATAAAAATAAAACAAAAATATTTTTTTGGCCATCGTTTACAAATATTTTCTCCGAACTAGTATCGCTAAGAAAATATATCAATCAATGGCAAATGGCCAGAGAAATTCAGACCTCCAAGGCAACGGGTTCCACGAAGCGCCCCGAGAGAAGTCCGAGAGAATAAAAGCCGAGTCAAATCCCGGCGCTGGAAGGGAGCTGATCAGATCAGCAGCGACGCGAGGTCCGTGGGAGGCGCGGCCGAGCGAGACGTCGCGCTCAAGAACAGCGAGGATGTCTATATCATCGAACAGCTGCATCATCAACCAACAAGTTGAACAAAACCGATGTTAAAGAGCTAGATAATGAGGTGTCAGGATGATGAGGTGTCCAGATAATGAGGTTTTGGAAGATAAGGCAGAAGACTAGACGGTGTTGGGATAAGAAAAGATAATAAAATATTTAGATAAATCGGCGCTCTAGTGCCGAGGCGTTCGGATGACGACGCGATGTCCGGATACCGAGAAACTGACGTCCGGATACGACATGTAGTGAGGCCGGGGTGATGATGGTGATGATAGGTTATCAGCACCATCACGGCGAGAAAGAAGCGGTCGGGAGGAAAAAAAGGGGGGAAAAAAGCGGAGACGGCACGCGAGGAGGCTAGTGGCGAGTGAAGCGTCGCCCACTACTCACCTCTTCACGATATTTGCGTTGACTTTCCTAACTCGAAAAATATTCTTGACACAAAGGCTAGCTTCTTCCTTCCCTCATTCTTCTCATTCACAAAACACAACATTAGCATCTACGTCCAATCACTCGCGACCTTCGACACCGCATCGCGCGGACAGCAACACGAAGCCTTCGGAAAGAGTCGCGCACGACGAATGAACGAGTGAATGGGGGGTGGGGGGGGGGGGGGTCTGCGTAGGAGTTTTAGCGAAGCGGAATGGGCGGTGCTGGCAGTGCACAAGGAAGAAGAGAGGAGGAGGAGGAGGAGGAGGGAGGCTCTCCGTTGGTGGTGGTGATGGTGGCCCTTGTAGAGCGCGGGTCCAGCAGTCCAGGAGGGAATCATTGATCCTGTCAATCTGCCGTCAGTCCGCCTGCCCGCTCGGACTCTTGCTTCCTCTCCCTCTCCCTCCCCTCCCCCCTCTCCTCCTCCTCCTCCTCCTTCTTCCCCCACATCCACGCTCCTTGTCAGACTCCTCCCACTACTAGTGATGCTACCTACTACCGCCTGGTGCCACCATACTCACTTCTTCCACCCAGTTCTCTTCGAAACCCCCCTATTGACTTGCCTTGTTGCGGCGCTACTTTTTCCCTTCCTCTCTTTTGGGGGGGAAGGTCGCCTTATATTCCGAAATTTTGACCCTCGCTCAGCAATCTCTGAGGTTGCTGCGATTGCGTCTTTTGTTGATTTCATTTCATTTCCTTTAATCTTTTTTTCCTTCTTATGGCTATTCATACTTCGTATTATTCCGAAACGCCTGAGGCAGATTCCATTCTTCGCTTTATTTTATTCATATTAATATATATATATATATAAATATAAATATAAAATATATATATTATCTATCTAAATATATATATATATATATATATATATATATATATATATATATAAATAATTTGTTTTGTTTCAGTTGCTTGATTTTTTAACCTGCCAATCAATTCGAAATTGAGACATAATAAAAATGATCAGCAAATAAATCACAATATCTCTTTCCGTATTCTATCTGAATCACTAGATAAGAATCTTGATCGCCTTTAGATCAGTGATACTGTCCATCATGAATGTTAGATCAATGATTATCATTCTCTTATTATCATTATCATAGTACAATTATTAAAATCACAGGAGAACTGTTATCATTATCATTTTCTTTATCATAGCTGGTTATCCTGACTGATATATCTTTAATATACTAAGTGTTCTTCTTATCGCCAGATTTTATATAATTTCAAAATAGGTTTATTATCACTAGCGTTCATCTCCGTCATCCCCCCACCATGACCCCGCCCCCCGGCCACAAACGACAACATAGTTATCGTCACTTTGTTTGTTTGTTTGTTTTCGGTTTGTTTAGACGGTGCTTATAACTTTTCGTCCAAGACCTTAGGTATTATTTTGACAAGTTGCACTTCTTCACAAATGCAATAAAAATATATGATTAATTGGTTTCTCTGCATGTCTTGTTTGAATCGGTACAGAAATTGCACCAATGAAACAAGGTTCGAATCCTGGATACTCACAGATCGAGAAACGGATCGAGCGGGGTTCTGTAGGTTTAATCCCGCTCGATTCCGTCATCGGAACCTTTCTGCATATGATCTTTTCCGCCTTTTCCCTCCCTTTCCCGCAGCAGCTCATACAGCCGGTATCATCCCACTTTCCTACCAGCTCTATTTTTTACTTAAAATACCCACTAGTCTTCCCTACGTTGCTTAAATTAAACAAAGATTTTCCCTCGCAAAAGTTTAAGATAATTCCTTGGCGAGCTGTGCATGTAAGTGTCACCTGCCTGTCTCCCTTTTGGTATCTGTCAGTCTGGCGTGCCGGACTCTGTCTGCCTGTCTCCCGCCAACAATCTGTCTGTCCGTCTTAGTTTGGCGCTAGTCTTATTATATGTGCTGGAACCTGCCATGCTTATTTCTCTTGTGGGGAAGTTGTACCCACGCTTTCTCGTGGCTTGCCAGGTTTGAGGCAGGCTTTCTTTTAAATGTTTTATTTCTGTCTCTTTCTTTGCTTCTCTTCTCTCTTCTGTCTTCCTCACCCTCGCCACCTCTCATTCTTTCCTACTATCTCTTTCTTTAAATCCCTTTTTTTCTCTCTTTCTCCATTTCTTTCTTCGACAAAATCAAAATCGCAATATACATCACCCCCCCCCCCCCCCCTCTCTCTCTCTCTCTCTCTCTCTCTCTCTCTCTCTCTCTCTCTCTCTCTCTCTCTCTCTCTCTCTCTCTCTCTCTCTCTCCCTCTCACATTGATCCCTACGGCCGTGGTGCTCTCTCGTCAGAGCCGTCTTCTCTACCAACCACACATCACTCACTCAAGACTTGTAGGTTGCGCGCCCGCCCCGACAAAGCGGCTCTTTTCTGCAACTTTAACTACTTTCTGCTTCGTAACGTGCAACACCTGTGCTTCGAACTGTGGGATTATATACAGCCATTGGAAGTATTCCAAACAAATGAGAGATACATTATATTGGTGTTGAAGGGAGATCTCCGTCTTTGTAGCCCAACTATTTTTTCTCTTTCCGACACCCTTTCGGAAACGTCGCTGACATTCGTTCTTTTTCCTAAAGTTTCGTCTTCGCTGTTGTTATTCCTCTGGAGACGCTCGGGATTTTTCTCTGGTCTATATTTTCTCTAGTTTGGGAGTTAATAATACAGGTGTGGGTCGTGTTCCTTCGCCGGCATTTGGGGGAATAATTCCTCCCCGAAAATCATGCCGCGGATAATGTTCAGGAGAGACAGAACATAAAACTATCCCCCTCGCAAACATCAAGCGTAAAATGCCATTTCGAGTTTCATTCGGAATCAAAACATTACACACAAAAAATACTTGGATAGTCATTCTTTCACGGCGACGTTTTCTTATTTTGCTTATGATTGGCGTAGCTGTACGGCGCGTCAAAGAAAAAAAAATCTAGATCTATATCGGCATCAATCTAATTCTTATCCCTCTTTCCCAACAAAGAGCGCTGCTATACCACCAGGGACGGGTTACCAGAGATCAATAGTAGTGACCCACAGTCTTCCATAAGGTGGGCTAGGGTGGGATGTGTGCTCACGTGACACAGAGGATGTGACACTGTGTGACACCGCAGCGGCCCTATAAGCAACATCTCGGCGACCAGCGGCGTGGCTGAGGCGTAGCAGGAGGATGTGTTCCTGTGCTCACGTGAGGCGGTTAGGCCGGTGGCCGCAGCCGCCCGCGCGGTGCCACTGTGTATGGAGATAGGGAGGCGTAATGAATAAAAATCAAATGTTCGCATATCCGTATTTCCGAATGAGTGTTGGAGTATTTCATGATATATATATATATATATATATATATATATATATATATATATATATATATATATATATATATGTGTGTGTGTGTGTGTGTGTGTGTGTGTGTATGTGTGTGTGTGTGTGTGTGTGTGTTTATATATATATATATATATATATATATATATATATATATGTATATATATAATATATATATATATATATGTATGTATATACATATATATATGTATTTATATATGTGTATGTGAATTTTCATGATTGCTTAAGAGTATGAGCATATCTTTGTTTTTGTTAAAATGCTATATGCATGAATACATACCTATACATACATATATATATATATATATATATATATATATATATATATATATATATATATATATATGTATATGTATATATATATACATATATACATATGCATATAAATATATATATCTGTGTGTATGTGTTTGTGCAATTCTCTCTCCAACAGGGCTATGACAGTGGTGCAGTGACGGGGCAGATGAATGTGCCATAACTCTGCAACACTTTGCGACGGCAATAACTGTTTAACAATCCGTAATATCTGATTCAGTGACAATAGTTGCTATGATGACGAGTGGCCTAGGGAGGGAGAGAGGAAGAGGAGGGGGTGAGGGAGAAGGGAAGAGAGAGGAGGATAGGTGTGGACGGCAGGGGACAGGGGCACGGACGGACAGGTAGCAATGGGCTCAGGTAATAGCTGGACGTTAATATAAACACCATATATTATCTTTTAGAGGTGATATTAACAGTCGGAGGCGTATCATCAGGCCGAGGTTATGCCGGCTTAAAGTGTTATCAACTGGTGGCAATGTTTCTCGGCAAATAATACCAGTGTTATATTCTGAAGCGGGAGTGCTATGCGTGTGTCTTGGTGTGTGGTGGGGAGGCAGTGTTGTGTGGAGTGATAATAAGGTGTTAGAGGGAGGGTGGCGGTGCAGTTGAATGCAGCTTATGATGTGGTAGACAGTTTCTTGTATGATGTGATGCACCCGCATTGTGGGCAATGTCGGAAGACAAGTAGCCGTCACTCACAAAAGCAAATGCTGTTGCAGTAGTTGGTGTCCGAAAGTCAGTCAAAAGGTCGGCGCAAGCGGGCAAGCGAAGTGGACAGTACGGTTACCGAGGTGCGGTCGAAGAAAATGCAGAGAGGGAGGTAGACTGGCCGAGTTGGTTGTGGAGTGGATGAGCGAAGGTAGCTATGTGGTAGACAAGTAGTGGAAGGTAATAGGAGGGACGACACTTGATGGATGCCGCCTGCTGGACAAAGCAGATGACTGACGGACGGTTGACAGAGTTGATGGATGGAGGGATAGACGGCGGGGAGGGAAGGGCGCCACCACAACCGAACCTAGAACGACGCCTTGAGACAAAAAGCCTTCAAAGATTTCAAAACCTTCAGGGTGTTGAACTCGGGAAACTTCTTAGTAACTCAGCCTTGGTATTTCGAGCTAACATTGTGTGAATACCAACAACGGTAGGTTGAAAACATTTGCGTTCACTGATCAATAATTCAATAAATTAATAAAAATAAATGAATAAATAATTAATAGGCCCATTGCTCTTCCAAGAATCTCTGTTCTATCGATGGTCACAAAGTACATGTGACCATCATACGTGATTACATGGCTTCCAATAGGCAATGTTTAACAAGAGAATTCCATCGTAACGCAGAAATAAAACAGCTGCTTTAATTTGCTCGAGCGTAACGCGATACACCAGGAAGTAGCAGTGTCGCCAAAGAATGGGGCTAATTTACTTAAATAAATGTGTGAGTGCCACTGAGGGCCAGCGGGGGTTACCTACGGCGTTTCCACTATCAGATCCCGCGAACAAGCAGCAGTACGTCGCGTCACTGCTCCACGACACGTCCTCGGTTATAAAAAGGTCGCCTCACCCCCCGGCCGGGCGGCGGCCCTCCCAGTGCCATCGCCAGGGCCACCCGCGCCTGTCACTCAGGGGCCACCGGGGCTGAGTGCCACTCTCGCTACCTTCGCCAGACATTCATTATGTATCAGCCGAGGTTTTCTTCTCATTCCATTACACGTGTTGCTATTCGCTTGCTGCCATTATAAAGGATATTCATTTGTAAACTTTGGCGTCATAACTTCTTTGATTCTAACCATGTCATTCAACTGTATGTCACATCACGGTCAGCTGCTAACAGCTGAACAATATGAACAATTTCTGCAACATTCCTCTTCAGTCTACTCGTTCCCGGAGTTATTCTCGATCCACGTTGGGTCTCTCCGCTGCCCCCAGACGGCGCGGCGGCCGGCCTCGAACGGCGTCAGGTCTTCCTTCGAGTCGCGGCCTCGCCTCCTCCTCCTCCTCCACCTCGTCCTCCTTTTTCTTGACTTCCTCCGACTCTCCACCTTCCCTCCGGCTCACGCGGACGCCATCGCCCAAGCTCTCTCGGGGGCTCTCTAGGGGCGCGGCGTCCTTAGTCATGAAATCAATCAGGGTTATTTCGATTCACCCTGTTCTTGGATATACACAATTGCACATCCATCCACGTGTGTGTGTGTGTGTGTGTGTGTGTGTGTGTGTGTGTGTGTGTGTGTATCTATAAATACATAAATATATAAATATATACATATATATATATATATATATACACACACACGCCGGTGTGTGTGTGTGTGTGTACACAAACATATATCTATCTAAATAATTGTTAAAAAAAAGACTCAAACTGGTTTACGTCTATTTCCATAAATCAGTGTGGCATACAATGTATCATTCCCTGTGATTCCCGGCTTGCGTAATTTCGCTTACATATGCATATGATGCACTATGGATGTGTGCGGTGAGTCTGGGTGGAAGTTTGAGTGAGTGAATGAATTGATGAGTGAATGGGTAAGTGAGTCAGTGTGATTCCTTTATTTATTGGTTTCAATATTATTTATATTTCAACTTCAATATCCATCAATTCGTTTGTTTCTCTGTGTGAATGCGCGCGCGCGCGCGCGTGTGTGTGTGTGCTTATGAATACATATAAAAAACACATAGACACACTGAGGACTAAGCGTTAATTAGTCAAATCGCTTGATGTGACCAGGTTTACGCTCGAAGACGGAAAAGGTATAAGGGATATTTTACATCTAAAATCATCCCATTCATTTCC
>BOPN01000942.1:235999-243499 GCA_017312705.2 Penaeus japonicus
ACAAATACACACACACACACACACAGACAAACACACACACTTATCTGTTTTAAGAGAGAAAAATATATGTGGTAACGCTGCATTTTCCTATTATCTTGCTATCCAGAAAATTTCAACCTGGAGCGAAGAATGTGCTGTCAGGAAGAGATTTGACAAATGTACTCCTTATGTGATGGCAACAGATGTAACTGATTGTTTTCCTGATGCGCTAACGAGGTGTGAGAACCTGTTTACAGTCTCCTTAGTAATCCGGACATAATGAAGGATGGGAGTCTGTGCAAAAAATAATCGTATTCTCCAGTAATATTATGTGTGTGTCACGGTGATTTGTTCGAAAGTGTGTTCAGCAGGCGTGCACGGAAGGGACGCTTCTATACGGTGATCGAGCTAGCCTTTATTCCGGCGTCTGGCCTTGTAGGTGAACCCGAGTAACCAGTTCCTTGATATCAACCGTCTCAAATAACCCACCAGATGATATGTGGCCTGATTTTGGTTTTCTCGGTCTACGGAAGGAGTAATTCTATGCCACATTTGCTAACGTAGGTATGTGGAATTGTCGCCAGGGTAGTGGAACGTGAATGTTTTATGCATTTGTCGGTAAATGTTTATTTCAGATCTGTAAGAGCAGATGTTCTCTTCTCTCTCCATTAAGATGCAACGCGCAAATCAGAATATATTATTATCATTCCATTGTCTGTGATGGGTCATTATAACTACCTTATCTTATCTTTCTTGTGAAGTGGCAAACAATGTACTTGTTTTGTTTTTGTTTTCGTGTGATTGAAAGAGAAGTAAAGAACTATTCAGCCTAAGTCTTAACATTATGATGAACGAAATAACGTCTGGTTTCTGGAGAAGCGCTTCCAAAACCTTACTCTTTCAGCCACTGTTTCTTGAGCCGAGTCCAAAGGCCCACATGAAGTCCCTCGCAAGTGACTGCGTGCGTCAGCGTCATCAGGGAATCATCTTGGTCCTGACAGTGAGGAACATCAGCCCATTTCGCCGGAAAATTAGAATGCAGACGATGACATTTCTCTCTTTTATGCCCCGAGGCCTAGCGTGAGTCATGCCCATAAAGCATATGATTTTTTTTATTTATTTATTAATAGAATGAGAGTACAGCCGAAATTCCAATTAAACGGACCTAAGCTTAATCACTTTATCTTTCGAGATTCATTCAACAAAATTAGATGATTCGATTCCTTCGTTTCCTCTTCGCGTTCCTCAGTTTTCTCTTCATGTCTCTTTTGATTCGTTCTGCTCTCTGTCATTTTCTATCCTGTGTTTTCTTTGGTGTTTTCCGTGCATGTTGTTTTCCCATTCTCCCTTCCGTTTGTCTTTTTTCTCTCTCTATTCGTCTGTTCCCTATGGTTTTCCTTTTCCTTCTCCTTCAATTCATCGTCCCCTTCCTCACCTTCTTGTTCTTTCTCTTCCTCTTCCTCCTTCTCCTCTTGTTGTCCCTCCCCCCTCGCCCTCTCCCCCTTCTCCTCAACCACCGCCACCTCCTCCTCCTCCTCCTCCTCCTCCTCCTCCTCCTCCTCCTCCTCCTCCTCCTCCTCCTCCTGCTCCACCACCACTACCACCTCCTCCCAATCCTCCTCCGCCTGCTCCACCACCACCTCCTCCTCCTCCTCTTCCTCTTCCCCCTCTTGCCCCCTCCCTCCTCCTCCTATCCCTTTTCCTCCACCTCCTCCTACCCCTTCTCCTATACCTCCTCCTCCTCCTCCTCCTCCTGTCCCTACCCCTCCCCCTCCTTCTTTCCCCTCTCGCCCCCCTCGTTCACCTTCTCCTTTTCTCCCTCTTCTCTCTTCTCTCTCTCCCCCTCTCCCCCCCCCTCCCCCTCCCCCTCTCCCCCTCTCCCTCTCCCTCCCCCTCTCCTCCTCCTCCTCCTACTTCTTCTTCTCCTTCTTCTTCTTCATCTCTTTCTTATTCTCCTTCTCCTCCTTCTCCTCTCTTCTTCTTCTACTTCTTCTTCTCCTTCTCCTCCTCCTCCTCCTCCTCCTCCTCCTCCTGTCCCTCCCCCTCCTCATCCCCGCTCCCCTCTCCCTGGGAGAAATTGAACTTTTCTTAACGGAGGTGACGGTGTGGGATGTGCGAGAGTCGATTTTTTCCCCTTTTTTAGTTTTTATTTCTCTCTTTTTTTTTTTTTTTTGCCTGCAACAAATGTACACATGAATGAAAATGTTTATACGAGTTACAGACCCTGACAAGTAACCGCATATGTTTTACGGATCATGAGAGACAAATGGGTACAGCTATGTTTGTTTTACTTTGTTTATTTGTTTGTTTGTTTGTTTGTTTGAATGTGTGTGTGTGTGTGTGTGTATGTGTGTGTGTGCGCTTGCACGTGCATGTCTGGCTACGTGCGTGCCTGCGTGCCTCATTTATGTCTAACACACATCTAACTTTGAACTGAATTCATATACGTACCTCTGTGTGTGTGGATGCATATTATTCATCGCCTTTCGGTCTTTTTGCGATTACTCAGAGAGTATAGAACGATAAGATTACTGACCTATGAATCATTGGCGCGAGTAATGTATGTGACTCCGGAGTGATGGCGGCCTGACACGCGCGCTCTGGCTTCGTGGGCTGCGAGACGCGACGGCGGTCAGGAGGAGGGAGGAAGGAAGAGGGAGGAGGGAAGAGGGAGGAGGGAGTAGGGAGGAGGGGGATGGGAAGAGGGAGAAGGAGAGACGGCAGAGAACGAGGAGGGTCAAGTAGGAAGAAGAGAAGGACGTGGAAATTAAAGGAGAGAAGAAGGGAAGGGGAATGTGGCAGAGGAGAAGGAGAATCACACACAGTTGACTTTAATTGCACGTAAAAGATGGCTCCCCCCCCCCCAGCGCCTTCACTGCCGCGTTCAGGCGCCTCCCCCTACCCCCACCCCGGCAGCCCCAGGGGACCCCTCCCCCGGCCGCATTGCCCCGGTCGTTGCATCCAGTGTCCATGGCCATACTCCGGTCGCGCCGCCCATCTCATAAACAATATCATTTGCAATCATTCACTTGCAATGTCAAGATATATATTCATACCTCATTTGCAACACTCACATATCATGTATGATGCCCATAAACAATGATAAAATAATATCCGACTTTAAATTACATTTGAAATATGTTGACATGTTGGCCGTGCCGTTGCAAGTTCGCGGGCGCGCCCCGACTGTGGTTGCAGGACGCGTTCCCATCACTCTCGCTGCAACCTGACTTTATTCGGGCGTAAATGAGTCGAAATGAGAGAGGGGGGGGGGCCGGGGCCCTCGCGGGGCTACTTCTGCTAACGAAGGGCTGGCGCAGGAGCTGTTGATCGGTGGCTGTCTACGACTTAAGGAATTATTATAAGGAGTGTCATTACTGCTATCACTACTATGCGAGTCGTTATTAATGGTCTCACTGGGATGATTTTTTTTATACTGTTTATGTTTGTTTGTTTGTCTTTGTCTCCGTCTCCCCTCTTCTCCCTCTCCTGCGTCTCTCTTTGAATTATTTTTCTCTCTGATTTCTCTCTCTCTCTCTCTCTCTCTCTCTCTCTCTCTCTCTCTCTCTCTCTCTCTCATCATAATCATTACCTTGAGTTTATTGTTTCACGGCTCAACAGCAATTTTTCACAGAGCACATATGTATTCTCTGTCTCGTCGTGAAAAGGATGGCACCGAATCACGTCCGTTTCGATCGGGTTTTACACTGTGAATATAACTTAGATTTATGTTTGTATTCCCACAGTTATTATCATTACTACTATATTTTTCATTGTTGATGATGTTGCTAGTGTTCGTGGTTGTTTTGTTGTTGCTCATTATTGTCGTAATTGTTATATTGCCATTTTGTTCTACTTTGTTCGTTTTTCAACATTTCTTGCATGCTGGCTGGCCGGCCAGAGTGAGGAGCCAGTCCCGTCGCCCGGCTTGAGGCGAGTCCGACGGCGGCGTAAGACGGAGCTCAGCGTGACCCCTGTTGACCCGGCCTCGCCTTTGAGGGAGATCTCGGTCGCTTCCCAGGTTTCGCTCGGACGTGGGCAAAGGGCAATGCGATTTTCTCTGGGGTAATATATTACTCACACGCCTGCGCTGTGATTAATGATGAATGTTAAATTCACCGGTTAAATGGGTCGGAATATATCGCTTGGGTTTACAGTCACTTTTCCTGTTTTATTTTATTGGTCTCATCCCGAGGTGTGATTGGCTTCAGTCGTACGAAGATTTTTTTCTTCGTCATCTTCTTTGGACACTCTAAGTATCGGAAAGAAGTGCGTACCATATTGTGTGCTAAACATGTGACTGACTTGTCAGAGAGGAAGAAAAGAAGAGAGGGAAGAGAGAGAGAGAGACAGTACCTACGATCCTTACTCAACTAAATATTGGTAACATTGTGAGTCTTTTTACTTGTGGTTTCAGAACTTTCTCTCATTTCCCCAGGTTTCCTCTGATGTCCAGCCTCCGACCTCAGGGCTCAGACGAGCATGGATGACGAGGAGGACATCCACGTGTGCCTCCGCTGCCGCGACACTATCATCGGCCTCACTAATTATGTGGCTCATCGGCGGGCGGGTTGCAGCGCCGCCAGGGAGGGGCCGAAGGAAGAGCGCGTGGCGGAGGGGTCGGAGAGGAAGGCGGGGACCGACATGCAAGCAAGTGAGGCCGAAGGGGAAGCCAGTGCCTCAGAAACCTCAGAGGAGTTCTCTGTAGAGAACCGTGCGGGAGGAGAACCACCGAGCATTACACAAGAGACATCATATTCTGACAATGTACAGAGTCACAGAAGTGGTCCTCGAGATGAAGCAACTTCAGCAGCTGTAGGCCTGAATTACGTCCCAGGAACCTCACAGGCTGTTGATGGGACGCAGAGAGAAAGACAAGAAGTTAGTCATATCCAAGACTCGTATTCGGTGATGGAGGATTATGCTAACGCAATGCCGAGGTCACATTCTGAGTCAGAGATCCGCAGTGAGCACTCCCATCTCAAAGCCAAGCCTCATGATTCCATGTCCTTGAGTCGAAGGCAGACTCCGTCTCAGGCTCCGTTCACGGGCTATAGTGACCCCCTTTTGCCCCATGGACAAGAGTCGTCTAACATGACGCTTTTCAGACACTTTGACAGTTTCACCGATCATGCTAAGATCCAGCACGAGGGAGAGACGGAGTCACACAACGTACCCATGTCACTGTTCAAAGTCCCCTCTTCATCGTACGAATTAGAGAGTCAGAATTTTGAGTCACGTTACTCGGATTTTTATGGGCTGCAACCCAATCCCCAGGAGCCTCTGCTTAGCACTGTCTCGGCAATGGAGCACTGCAAAGCCAAACGGGAAGAACCAACGGAAGTGGCTGGAACTGCCAACGACCACATAAACCAGAACCTGAAAGAGCAGACAACACACGCAGATGAAAATCCGAACGTAGAGACTCGAGAAAGTACTGTTGAGTTTAGAGAAGCAAATCTAAAGTTTAGTGAGGAAAACCTCTCTCCAGAGTTTAAGGACGTTCCCAGCGAGAAATCCGAGCTACGACAGGATGACTTCTTGTCATCCCTTGATCTCAGGAGCAGTGTTAGAGTCCCAGTAAAGCGACGACATGACGACGACGAGGAAGAATATGACGATGACGACGAAGACGACGCACGACCTCCACACCACCACACAGGAGGTAAATGGAGACCAGGGAGCCGACCGCCACCGTCCGTCGGAGGGAAGTGGAGGCCAGCCACGCCAAGGAGTGAACTAGAAGAGGACGACATAGAGGCAGATGATGCAGAAGATGATGACTTTTCTCAAATGCCTCCACCTCCTACTTATACCAAGGGAAAGTGGTTACCTGGGAAGAAATTAACAAACATTATCAAGGTTGGTAGCAGTATTGAGTACCACTGCCATGCTTGCAACAGGACTCTGAAGGGCAAGGAGACCTACGAGCGCCACCTCAATTCAGAGCTCCACTTTGTCAATGAGAACAAAGCTTCAGCACTGAAGGGCTCAAAAGCTCTTACAAATACCACTCCCAGTAGTGTACCGAGCAGACCAGTCAGATCAAAGAAGCTGGAGGCCCAGAGCTTTCTAAAATCTACGATTGCAAGACTTAAAAGTAGGAAAATAGTGTCTCCTCACAGCCGCACAGTCCCAGCAGCTCATAAGGCAAGCCGCGTAGAGACCCAAGCTTTATCAGAAAATAAGGCAACACATGTGAAGCAAGAGGTTAAGGAGGAACCCCAAGTCGACGAGGACGAGGAAGAGATGAAACCGACAACTTATGTCAAACCAAAATTGCTTTGTCCAATATGTAAACTGTCTTTTAGTGAAGCATATGCAGCTCTTCATTTTGCTTCATTGGCACATATTCACAATGAATTAGAGTACAAACAAAACCCGTCAGACGAAGTTGATGATAGCTACAGAAAAATAATACTTCATAACTTTAGTGCGATAGTAAAAACATCACCATTCCACTGTAAACCATGCAGTTTTTATTGCAATTTACACGAAGACTTCATTTATCACATGAAAACACATAAAGATGAGCCAGAGGATGACGAAGTCAAGACTCTGTATACGTGTTCGGCATGTAATGATGAGGACAGCCTCCTCTTGGCCAATGCAATTCGCCATCTCCAGACGCCTCACCATCTCAGCAATGCTCGCGATGTAGTTCTGCAGGCACACCAGGTGGTCATAACCTGTAGGACAGCAGTAGTGTGCCCACTAGGGGACGGCACATTTCGCTATTTCCGTGAATACCGAAGTCACCGTAGGCTGCAGCACCAGGACCCAGGCTTCCAGCTGAGCGACCAACGACTCCTACGATGTCCACAGTGCAATTTCCGGGCGCTGCGAGAGCGCCAGATTCGCGCCCACATCAAAGAGGCTCATGAGCTCACGAGAAAGAGTGACGCCTACCATTGCTTCGTCTGTGGCTTGGCGTTCGTCACTCACAGACAGGCTGAGCTACATCGGCGGTCTGCGGAACACCGCACTACCTTGGGCAGGCAGCGTGGTCTCTCGGTGTTGAGGACGTGCACACTTTGCTACGTAGAAGTGGAGGATCTTCCTGCACTTCGACGGCACATGTGCCAAGAACACCGGAAGGACTGCACGCCCTGTCACTTGTGTGGTTTGGTGCCACCGCTACGTTCCGACCTGGCACAGCATCAGCGCAATTGTAGTGGTGCTCCCGGAGACTGCGTCGGAACACACAAGTGCGACCTCTGCAATTTCAAGAATGAACTGTTGGCTCACGTTCTGACCCACACGACTCTTGCTCATGGGCAAAGAGGTGCAGACAACCGCTATAGTTGTCACATTTGCAAGGTAACACAAGTGTATTTAATAACTATACAGATAAGAATATTAGTTGGATACAATCTTCGTAAATGTAAAATAATTTACATGATAAATTTCTTTACTATGGATTGAAAATTCCTTTCCAATGCAGACAAAGCTGAGGTTCTCGTCCGTCAAAGGCCACATGCTGAGCCACAGCAACGAGTGGCCTCATGCCTGCCACTTGTG
>BOPN01000942.1:300896-308396 GCA_017312705.2 Penaeus japonicus
GCGGTGGTGTCAATGCCCTGCGGTAATCTAATGCGAGGTTTTAATATGGGAACGTAGGGAGGGCGGGGAGAGTGGATCGAAGCAGGGAATGAGAGGTGGCGAAGCGGTAGGTGGAGTAAGGGAGAAGACAAACTGCTGACAAGAAAAAATGGAAAAGGGGCAGGTGGACTATGGTAAAATAGGTGACGTAAAAAATGAATGTGGAGCGAAGTAGAGTGGGAAGAAAGAATGTGGAGTAAGGGAGAGCAGATACCGCAGAGTGGAGGAGTAAGAGTGGGTGAGCAAGGAAGGGCAGAAGCGGGGGTGTAAACAGGAGGGCAGGGGAGGGTGGAGGCAAGGGAAGGGAGGAGGCAGGGGAGGGAGGGGGCAGGGGAGGGGGCAGCGTGGTGGAGGTGGTGGAGGCGGACCGGGGTAAGTTACAGCACAGTGTCCCACCTGACATTTGCTTGCTACGTAACGAGCCCGGGCTAATATAAACCACTAGGTTTCTGTTTTTTACGCAGCGTGTTTTTGTTCCCGCGGCAGCAAGATGTGTGGGATAACGGGGCCAGATGGGCTAGAGAGCGGCCGCTAATCCCACCCCGGCGGGATAGTCCAGCCACGTGAATTATCATGAGCTCGCATCGTTTTAATCAGGGATAAATGTCATTAATAAACCCGGTTGGCATGACACGGCAGATTTGTATGAAATGTATGACGCCATGCATTACATTCATTGTATTACTGTACACTAGTCCTGGGTTGTAATATTTGAAACAGAATCACGAAGTAATATTACAGCAAAATGAAATCTAGAGCAATATTTTATGCAATGCTTTGGGTATGGTGCTTACACTACTGAATAAAAATATATTGTTTCTGTCCGTTTAGTGTACGAGACAGCGAGTAAAATGTTTTGTTTATGATCGAAAATTATATCCGTTTTGAACAAAGGACTGTTAGAATACATTTTTTAGCACATTGGCTGTATCATTTGTCTGGGCTTGGAAGGGAGAGGGTGTTAATGGTGTGGCGCCGGTGTTGAGGCTCCGGTGTTGGTGTGGCGATGGTGATGAGAGGCTAATTGTGCTGCGTCGTCAATTAGGAAGATATGGTGGCCGTATGATGGTGGGCGGGTGTTGTGAGTCTGTGCGGGCGACGTGGGCGTAATGATGGGCGGCGATTGGTAGTGATGGTGCTGGGGAGCTGACGGTAATGAAGATGTAAGCGAAAAGGACTGTGCCGTAGGAGAGAGTGTGGTATGGTGTTACACAAGCTGAGAGGTAGTGACGTGATGGGTAACGTATAGCAGGCGTGACAGCGAAATCGAGAATCAGATGGTAATGTAAGCATGGCTATAGTGTCGTGTGATGCCCTATACTTGAAATGGTGTGAGGCTGGTATCGAGAGCATGGTGTTTGGCTGTTGGACAGAGAGAGGGTTTATGAGCGCCAATCAACAGGTTGCGCGAAACACAAATATGGAGGTAACTGCATATATTATTCGCTCGAAAGCAATTACTGATATTGAACAATAATGTTATCAAAGATCATAATTATTGTCATGCGTTTTTGACTATACACATTTTTTCATCACTAATCGTACGTACTTTCTATTCAATGGTTTGTATTACTGGGTACTTTGTCTCACTGTTTCGCCACGTGTGAAGATAAAATATATTGTATTTCATTGTGCATAGACGGAACAGAATGAAAAAGAAAACGAGAGAGAGAGAGATAGAGGTAAGGAGAGGGAGAAAGAGAGAGAGAAAGAGAAAAGGAGAGGGAGAAAGAGAGAGAGAGAGAGAGAGAGAGAGAGGAAAGGAGAGGAAAAACAGAGAGAGAAAGAGAAAAGGAGAGGGAGAAAGAGAGAGAGAGAGAAAGAGAGAGAGAGAGAAAGAAAGAAGAGAGAGAGAGAGAGAGAGAGAGAGAGAGAATTACACCACGGTTTCTGTTACTGCCTTATTCATAATTATTTATGATCGCCATATCCGTAAGAATAATGATAGTATAAAACATTGGTGAAAGTAATAACGATAATTATAATAATTACAAGCAATCATTGTAATACAAGATGATAAACAAAAGCAACATCAACAGTAATAATGATAATGTAACTATCGAAAACAGCAATAAGATTAGTAGCAATAAAAAGGACGATGACTATGATTATGACGTTGATGATTGATAATAAAAGACCATTTCCTACCTTGCAATGAGAAAGAGAAAGAAAGAGAGAACGAGAATTACAAAAAAAAAAGTTGCAAAATATGTCTACCACAAAACTTTAGCAGATAATTTCTCATGGATCGTAAAAACAGTAATAACAATAATAATAAGGATTATAAAAGGAATGGCGATAATATAAATACTATCATTAGGACTTATCAGTAGTATTGATAAAAAATGACAAGGTAAAATAGGGATCACATCAAAGTACTTCAAACATGAGCATAATCATCCGCCAATGCCCAGTAATCCCTAACTCGCTATCATGAATATTCTAAATTCCATTCCTGGCCAAAAGCTGATCCACAATAGACCACCACAAAAATCTGATTAACTGGTCCCATTTTCCTCACAATTCTCAGGGACTCTTTTTTTTCATATTCCAGAAGACAAATAAACAAATAGACCTAAGTTTGGCCTTTTCCGGAGCTGAGGATGAGATGATGACGATTGCTGTAATATTCATGATAATAAAAGTGATGATAATGATGATATAATAGTAATAAAGATAATACTAATGATGATGATTATGATAAGAATAATGATGGTAGGAATGATAATAGTAATGATAATTATGTTGAAAGTAACATTTGTAGCAATATTGATAATGAAAAAAAAAAGATAATAATGATAATAGTAATAGTAATAATGATGAAAACAGTAATGATAACAATGATGGCAATGATTATGATAATAATAGTAATGATAATGATCGTAATAAGTAAAATAATTTTAGTAATAATGGTAATGATAATGAAAATAATAATGATAATACCAGCAATAACAACAAAAATTCCAAACCAAAGTAAAAACTATCCCATAAGGAAAAAAAATCACAGTTTAGGTTTTCATGTCACATACGCAACCTAATGACCGGTTTTCATTGTCACAGTTTTCGCGGTAAGCAGATGTGATGTCGGAAATTCTTTCGTTTTCTGTGCTTTTGAACGACTTTGCACAGTGAAACGCCTCTATGTAGATCTAGGTTTTCGTGCATTGCAACCCCCTGCTAGATGTTGAGTGGGATAGATACGTCCAGGTTTACCCCATGTTATCCTTTCTGTTCGGTAAAGATTGCTCCATTCACCACAAGATGTCGTTTGTGTCTGAAAAGTTTCCAACAGTCCCTCACATTATGATTTTATAAGCTCTACTATACTGGTTATTTTGTAGATTTTAGTTCTTGTTAAGGTATGTCCTCTATGGTTTCCTTTTAAGTATATGACTATCAATTAACTCTTTGGATGCCATTTAAAAGATGAGAGTGCTTACCTTTAATCACAGCACGTCTTAGAAACTGAATATTGCAAAACAATTCATTATCTTATTTCCCTTTTTCATCTTTTTAGATTTTGTGTTTCACGAAGGAGTAGGAAATTGATCTTCATAAAAGGTGATAATCCTATTGTCTAGTTACTCCCAAAGGAATTTGACTTTTTTAGTATTTGTTTTACCAAATTCCTATAACTTTAAGTGATATAAGGTTATTTGTTTGCTAATAACTCTTATTCATGATGAATAAAAGTCAGTATTCCATATCATCAGATTTCAGCAATTACGAAAAATACAAAATCTTACTTTGGGCAAATATATTTCCGTGTCTCCCAAAAAGAACCCCGAGTTCCTGGTCTTGAAGGCGCTTGGAAGTTGGTACTTGATCATTAATGGTAATGTAATGAAGATCATGATGAAGACAATGTAAAATTCTAAAATTACGACAAAGTATGTAAGTCAACAAGATATAGATAGCATTTTGATAAATATAGCGACACTGTTTTTGCTTCCGTCAGAGAACTTTTGTCCATCCAAGAGAAACCGCAAAATCGAGACGTCCTAGGAAACTTCTGTATTGATGAATATTGACATAAGTCGTGGTACCTTCATGCCAAGACTGCATTCTAACTCACAGCTAATCAGGAAGCGTGAGAGAAAGATTATCCAGGCAAGCACCAAGTACCAAGATCAGAATTCGCACAGCATTCGCAGCTCATTTCGCAGTTGATCTTGTCCTGCCTTTCTTGCCGTTCCTAAGAAGTTTGCTTTGAACTTTTCGTATGGTTTAATGATCGACTATTTTAATCCGCGAGAATGTCTAATAGATTCAGTGATTGCAATAGGAAAATCACATAATCATGAATACGGTATTAATTACAGTTATTCTTAGCAAGGGTACCAACAATACCATACAAAGATACCCCAATGAGAGAAAGAATCCATACAAACCATACATGAAACCCAGATCTATTTGCACCGAATAGATATTGTTGCATCAACTTAAAACATCCTTCTAGGATATACCTATCCGAAGATCTGCAAAATGCACTGCAACTGATACCCGCTTTACTATTGTGAAAATAATACAATGGAGTAGGAAAATATTCTGTACTACAAGAAGTACAGAATATAAACAATGGAAACGAACTAATTACAGGGTCATTTAAGCTGCTGAACAGATACAAACAACTTTTCTATAACTGTTAAGACACTGCTCTAAGTTTCCGAAACATGTGTGAATGCGTATGTCTCATAATCACTGCCAGAAAAAAGGTTAATGTAGATGTGAGTTCTTGTCTTTAGATTACAAGCAGGTGTGTGGCTTTAGAAGAAAAAAGTTTCGCTTGAAGGTAATAGATACAAAAGGAAGTGAATGTCGGATTTACTTTAATTTCTATGTTGAGTGTTTGTTTCTAACTCACATGAATCTAGACAACATATGTATAACCATGCAACAATTATTACTATTCACACTAATGATTTTGTTATTGTTGTTATTATCATCATTACCATACTGGGTAATAATCATTATTATCACCAACAGTAATGATGATGATAATCATTCTTGTTTTAATTGTTACTATCGTTATCATTGATTTCATCATTACCATTATCATAATTATCATCATTATCATTATTATCATTATCATTGTCATCATTATCATTATTATTATCCTTATCATCATTATTTTTACTATTATAATCTTTACTATCATTTATAACGGTTATCATAATCATTGTTATTATTATTATTATTACTATTATTATTATTATTATTATCATTATCACTATTATTATTATTATTATTATTATTTTTATTATAATCATTATTATCATTATTATTATCATTATCATTATTATTAATAATTATTATTATCATTATATACCATTATTATCATTATTAGTATTAGTAGTAGTAGTATGATTATTATTATTATTAGTAGTAGTAGTAGTAATATCACTATAATGATTATTATCATCATCATTATTACTGTTATCATTATCACTGTAAATATTATCATTGTTATCATTATCATTATTATCATCATTATCTTTATCATAGTATTTCTAGTATTATAATTAATATCTTAATCATCATCATCATTATCACTATTATTATCATTAATGATACTGTTCTCATTACTATTGTTCTTGATTATTATTATCATCATCATTGTTATTATTACCATAATTATTATTGTTATTATAATTGTTTTTATCATTATTACTATCTTTATCATTAATAATATCATCAATGTTTTGTTATTACCAATACTATTATTATTGTTGTTGTTGTTGTCATTGTTATTAGCGTCATTATTATTATTATAATTATTGTGATTATATGATGATATTGGCAAATATTATTTTTGATGTAATTACTGCAAATATAATTATTTTCATTTTGATTATCATAATCATTATCGCCACCATTATCATATTTGTATCATCAGGGTTTTTTTCAGTATCGCAATAAGAAATAAAATTATTTTTGTTGTCATCATCATCATCTTCATGATCATGATCATGATCATATTCATGATCATCATCTTCATCATCTTCACCATCATCATCATCACTGTCAGCTTCATCATCACCATCATCATCATTAGCATCATCATCACCATCACCATCATCATCATCATCATCACCATTGCGATTAACGTCACTGATTACCATCATAATCAACAATATTATCCTTGTCATCAGTATTACACTTATCACTACCGTTACCACGATCATCATTATCTTATCGTTATGAATAATGTTATTGTTATGAATATTGTTATCATTACTCCCCTCGTTATCAGGTCGCTGTTGTTGCTCCCTCTACTATAATATTGATAAGGATGATAATATGCATAGCGATAATAGTAAATACTATCATTAGGACTTATCATCTTCTTCCTTATCCCTCTTGTTATTATCTTTATTCGTTCATATATTGTTGTCAAAATTGATTCACATTATGATGCTACTATAATTGAATAACAACTGATTACTGACATCCTTTTTTGTTATTCCTGTTTATTATCATCATCTACATTCATCTACATTGTCATTCCCAGTCGCATCAGTGACGTTAATCCATTTGATGGTGAAGGTGATGGTGATGCAGTACACGACAACAAGATAACAATAGAAGGCATTCATTTCAGCCTTTTATTTCCCTCGCCCCCCCCCCTCCCCCCCGCCACACATCCACGTCTAAAGCGGACAATTACAGCGTTACCTGTGAAACTGAACACCTGCTGGTTCGAGGTCTTAATGCCGCCTGCGCTTGATCACCTGTTTCAAGAGCTGATGCCTTTTGCTCTCTTTGCAAAGGCTGAATTCCTGTGTTTTCGTCATCCTGCACAAGACCGAGATAATTTGTTGGTTAAACCTGCACTTGCATCTTCAATGTTAATTCCTGAATTTAATAATGTATATGATATAGCAACTCCTACTTACAGCTGAGCTTATGGTTATGATGCCCAGACTTATAAGTGCTCTTATGAAGCTCGGTATTACTGCTCGCTCTCTCATACACTATTTAAATAGATTTACCGAAATTATGCCAGAACTTGCAAACAGTATAATGTTACATTATTTGAATCCTTTGGTGCAAAATTCATAAACGTGACATGTACGTAAATAATCATAGAGATGTGGAAACATTGAAACAAGCAGAAAGAAACTCGTGAGACGTGCGGCAGTGCCACCCAAATGGTGCGGGAGGAGAGCAAGAAGCCAGCGAAGGAACGGCGCAGTGTTAAAGTCATCTTGTTTATGCATGTCTTGGCGAGTTTGTTTACTACGTTTCGCGAAACATAGATAAGGAGTATGACTTATGGCGCTAAGCACCGCCATGATATTTACCCCTGGGTGATGGGTTCGGGCCCAGGCGTATCCCTGAGAACTCTCCCAGGGAGTAATTCTAAGCTAAAGGGCAATTCCCCCACTGGAGGTGATGGAGGCGCTCCAACTCTCCTCAAGAATCCTCACTCAAGCACGTGATATACTAGTACAAACTTAA
>BOPN01000942.1:313396-314987 GCA_017312705.2 Penaeus japonicus
CGCGTTGCACGGTTAATGGTTACAGAGCTGTCTGTATAGGATCAGCGGGTGAGTCCTCTGCTGAGTGGACGATGAATCTGAGATGAATGTGCAATGTTTGATTCGCATAAATAGACAGGCCCATCGCGGTGCCAGTCTGTGCAGCGCCCCGGGAGCGGCACTCATCGTGGTGTGTCTTGCAGCCGCAGGATGTTTGCACATTGCCTCCCCACCGGTGACGCTGCCCCCCCCCCTCCTTCCCGGGCCCATAAATTACAGGAGAGGCGCCCCCACACCTGCCCTCGGCCAGGTGCTGATGACGGCCACACGGAGCCTGCAGACGGTATCGCTGAGGGAGGGAAATGATACAGGAAAATAATATGCAGAAAATTACTCATAAACTTCATCTTGCCTTCGCTAATCTTCAGTAACAATCGAGATGTTGCCTCCCATGCACTCAAGACTGAATAGGATTTGAGGTTTGACATGCCCAGGACGCCATTACTCTGGAGCTGAAAATAGTCTCATCTTCGGATCATGGAGAGACTAATGTAAAAGTTTTTTTTCTTATTTTCAAAGGACAGTTTCATAAAAACATATGAGAGCAAAAGCAGCTGCCTTTCACTATGGGAATATTTGTTGTTTGTTTACTGATATCCCGCGCCGCGACAGACGGTCTGCTCTCGCGAAAGGAGCAGTTCGGCGAAGGCGTGGACGCTGACAAGCGACGACGTGGGCGTTGCAACATGACGCAGGCGCTGACACCAAGAAACATCATATATGTATCCTGGCTGACACACTGGTGACGTCTTGACCACATGGCCACGCCGACAGAGGAGCCAGTGTCGGCGGGAGGAGTCAGCTGATGAGGAGGTCCCCAGTTTGTTGTTACTGCACTTGCTTATCTTCTCTCAAGAGTCAAAACTGCACTTAGCTCTCATGATGCTATAGCCCTTATCGATTAGTTAGCCCTGGATTATTGACAGGAAGTGATACTCTATCATGGCTTTGTTGCATCCGTTGTGAGCAATATACAAACAAGTAGTTAAAATGAATATATGTACATGTTGCTGACAACATATGGATCTTTTATGATCAAGTAAATGGGCGTGTGCTTGCGTAATTTATTTTGGAAGACAGGTACCACATGTACAGTCCGATGGCATGTAAATAACACAGCGCCTGAGGCTGACGAGGGACGACGAGGGTAGGGACGTCGCTGGACAGGAGGCGCGTTCTGCACCTGCTTAATATTTGTTGAGTGAGAAGGAAGCCTCTGCCACAAACGGTCACAGAAAAAGGGTGTGATCGATAGCCATTCAACTGAAATAAAAAGTCGAGCAGAATATCTCTGCTGAAGTCTCTCGTATGATTTATAGTGACAGCTTGATTAACACATGTCATGCCTGGCACATCTGTTGTCTGCCACCACAACCTTACGCTGCTGAGTCATCCCCTCTGCACCCCTGCAGTGTTACACATATATTTATGTCCAACTACACGCTCACACTTTTATATTTCCTGCAAACATTCTCTCTCTCTCTCCTTCTCTCTCTCTCTCTCTCTCTCTCTCTCTCTCTCTCTCTCTCTCTCTCTCTCTCTCTCTCTCTCT
>BOPN01000942.1:328807-331307 GCA_017312705.2 Penaeus japonicus
TTGACTTCGGCTTCGACAGTAGCCCGTAGACCCGCAGGAGGATCCGAACACGGCGCCAGGCGTGGACAAATGAGCCCGGGGCGGTGGCGGTGCGGTTTTACAGGAATGAAGAAAGCGATTCAAAATGTTGCACGGTATTTTTATTTTTCATTCCCACAAGTCTTACTCTTTCATTTCTGAAGGAAAATAAGAGGTAGGAAAAAAACAAATTCCAGTTGGAGGAAGTATCTTGGGGGAAAGAAAGGCTCACAGATCTCATTAGTCACAAATTAGGACTACATAAATTCATGTAACGCGTCAGGCAAAAGTTAAATCGCAATATCAACACATATCAAGCAAAGGGGACACATATCAAAGGCCATCTCAGCAAAATCCAACAATACCTATGGCCATCTTAACTGTCTCAAAAAAACGACACACAATGCTGATAAAGAGCATAATCAAAATAACGATGGTAATGCCACCCTTTCTAGTGACTGCATTATGCTGAGTGTATTAAAGTAATGGCTGCCTCCTTCCGGGTGTCTCAGGCGTTGACGTCTGAGGAAATACTTTAGCAAAACTTCTTTCTGACCTTGCCGAGTGCTGGCTTGTGCAACAGAAATATACGTGTACAATGCATCGTCAAATGCAAAAATATGAAAGTGAAGTGAAAATGGAATATTCAAGATAATCTAAATGATATGAAAAAAGTAATTATCAGTTTCATATTGTTATAAGATTAGCATCATTTCGATCATATTTAAGTAGAAAAGGAAAATACAAAGATTTCAGAGGATGTTGACAGCATATATATCTTGATGATTTTCAGCATAACAATCATGAGGGCGATGATAGTGGTGACAATGATGATAGTGACACAATACTGATACTGATAACAAAGAAAAACTATCAAAAAAGGCATTAATTGAAGCTTAATGACTGCAAAAGGCAAGTTAAATCATATCATAAAATTCAAATAGTTAATAAATCCTCATTAATTACCGAGATATTAATATAAAATGAACATTATCATTTAATGAGTCATTAATTATTATTCATATCTTTCTCCGCAATATCATAATTGATGTTCAATGAAGATGATTATTGTATAATAAATATAATATTAATAACAGTAGTAGATGAGTATTATCATGATGGTAATAATGATGATGATGACGATGATGATGACGGTGGTGATTATGAGGATGACCACAATGAAAACGGCGATGATCATGATGACGATGATGTTGATGATGATGATAAGGATGACGATGATGATGATGATGATAATAATAATGATGATAATAATGATGATAATGATGGTGATGATAATGATGATGATGATGATGATGATAATGATGATTATGATGATGACGATGATTATAATAATAATAATGATGATGATGATGATAATGATAACGATGGTGATAGTGATGTTATAATGATAAAAGATGATACTACTGATACTAATGATACCAATGGTGATAAAGATAATGATAATCATAATAACGGTAACTGTTATGATTATGAATATGATTATAGTAATGAAAAAATAGTTATTTTAACAATCAGTATCATCTAAACGACAACAAAGGTCAAAGCACTGAGAATGACCCAGCCAGTCATGGGCGAACGTGACGAGAAAAAAGGTCACATCGGGGCAATCGGCAGGAAAGGAGGGGGAGGGGAGGAGGGAAGGGGGAGGGGAGAGAGGGAAGGGGGAGGGAAAGGGAAAGGGGAGGAGGGGAGAGGGGGAGCGGGAGGGAAAGGGGAAGGGGAGGAGGGGAGAGGGGGAGTGGGAGGAAAAGGGGAGAGGGAGGGAAAGGGGAAGGGGGGAGGAGGAGGAAGGAAATAAGGGAGAGAGAAAGAGATGTTACGGATTCCACATGCGTAGCACAGTCTTCCGGTGTTCACAACTTTCCACACTCAAAATATTCACAGCTGTGTATACATACATACATACTTAAATGACGCATACACACACACGGCTAACCAATTGTTCATGAGATAGAAGGGGAGTAGGGGCGAGGGAAGGGGAGGGGGGGGGAGGGGGGAGGGGGAGGGGAAGGGGGAGGGGAGAAGGGATATGGTAAGGGCAAGGGAAGGGGAATAGGGTAAGGGTAAGGGATGGGGGAAGGAGGGGAGGAAGGGGAAAGGGGATAGGGGAGAGGGAAGGGGGTGAGGGAGAGTGGGAGAGGGGTAAAGGGGGGGGGGGAGGAGATGAGGGAGATGTAAATAGAGGGGGAGGGAAGGGGTGAGGGAGAGGGGGATGAGGGAAAGGTAAGTAGAAGGGGAGGGAAGGGGTGAGGGAGAGGGGGATGAGGGAGAGGTAAGTAGAAGGGGAGGGAAGGGGTGAGAGAGAGGGGGAGGGAGGGGGTGAGAGTGAGGGGGATGAGGGAGGGGTAAGTAGAGGGGGAGGGAAGGAGTGAGGGAGGCGTGCTCGGACGTGCTGGCTGACTGATCTTTACTGCTGGCCGGACACGCTGTAAACCTCCCCGCCTGACCACGACATGACGCA
>BOPN01000942.1:338807-346307 GCA_017312705.2 Penaeus japonicus
AAAGTAAACGCAATCGACCTGTGAATAACGCAGATTCACGCACTTCTCATTACATCCAACGACCGGCACAAAAACAAGCAGAAATGCAGCCCACGCATGCAAAATCGGACAAATAAACAAGAAAGCCAACTGGTGTACACTTCCCCGGTGTTGAGAGGTATAAAAACTAGTGGGCGGCCGTTGTTGGCAGGGAATGGTGTCAACAGTGTCTCCGGCAATTTCCACCAAGAGGGTTCTCAGGGAAGCAGAAAACCGTCCCTCTTCCAGGCTCCCCCAACAGTCTGCGCGCCGGATTACGAGGTCTCAAATCACTGCATTTTGGCGACAGAGCGACACGAGATTTGAGTGGAAACGACTCCCAACGACCCGTAACGACCGCCGCGACTGCCATATTGCCCTTATCGCTCGCCCCGTCCGGTGAAATGACCAATTAGGTTGACCGAAGTATCAATTCTACGACTGTTCGGCGGCCGACTGCGGGTTACGCCGATGATGGATCCGCCGCCTACTAAACTTTCCTGCTTTATTTGTGGGGACACAGTGGAAGGGCGCTGTTGTAGGCGCTGCAGGGACATTCGACGAGGCCCTGTTGTAGGTAGTGCTGGAGGCAGTATGGCAGTTGTTGTAGATAACTGTGCTGTGCGAAAACATGGAGCCAGTTGTAAAAGATTCAGGGATATTTCTTTCCTGGGTTCGTGGAGAGTGAAGGAAAGGTTTCTGTTTGCAATGATGTGCTGGGAAGAGTTTTAGAAAAAAAAAGTCAGAAGTATGAATTTTACATTATGAACACAATCTTTATCTATATGTACAGTCCAATATGAACAGTACGTACAATTAATATGACTGCCAAGATGTTAGATCCTATCTCGTAAAAATATAGAACATAGGCAAACTTTACCATTCTTTTTTCACTGGAAGTTCGACCTTGGGTGCTGTGAGGGATCTAATCGTCAGTTCGTGCTAGAACACTCAGCGCAAAAGGGGATATAAGATGAGTATGAGAACTAGAGAGATATATGGGGGTAATCTCGGTGAAATAGTAGCGTCTTACGGACTCGTAAACCATACTATTCCTACCCATTTTTTGTCGCTGAGATTCGACTGTCTTTAATTAAGGTTCAAGAGAAAAATCAAAGAGCATTGCCGAGCCACGCCGAGGCTGGTGGGTGCGTAATGGGTTAAGACTTGGCCAAAGGCTGTGGCGGAGAGGCAGGTGCCGTGGCGATACTGATGGACGAGCCAGAGCGAGGGATTGGAATGGTTATCGCGAGGGCGGTTATGGCGATATGGCGAGGGAGCGGAGCGCCATATCTGGGCTTGATTTAAGTAAGAAGAGGTTGAATAGCTCGGTTGCGGTTTACGGAGGGTACCACGGTTGGGGTTGCTGCTACGGTGAAAAGAGGTAACTTTTTTTTCAAGGTTTCCAGTTGATTGTTGCATTGCTAATACAAGTGTACTCTATGGTGACTAAATTATCTACATCACTATCAATTATCCTTTTTGGCGGAGGATGCACTTTAATCTTGATGGATGTGTCATCATATAAATGCGCCTGTATGGTTATAAATCATATGCACGGTAGACAAGCAAATAAAAAAGAATATATGAACAGAAAATATGTAGCTTACATAGTACTATCAAATGTGAAAAGATGCAATGACAAATACAGGCGTAATGATATTGATATGGACAGATTGATAAATATATAGATAAAATGTACTGCACACGAGAGCAGGAGAAAGAGGGGAGGGGAGAGAGAGAAAGAGGAAAGAAAGACAGAAAAGAAAAAAGAGCGAGAGCGAGAGAGAGAGAAAGAGAAACGGAGGAGTGAGAGAGGAGAGAGAGAAAGAGAGAGAGGGAGGGGGCGGGGGAGAGGCAGAGAGGAGGAGAAGGGAAGAAGAGCGGGAGGAGAGTGAGAAAGAGATAGAGAGATAGAGGGGAGAGTGAGAGAGAAGAGAGAGAGAGGGTAGAGTGAGAGGGGGAAGAGACGTGGGAGACAGAGAGTGAGAGAGGCGAGAGTGAGAGAAGGGAGAGAGAGAGGGGAGATGGGGGAGAGAGAGAGAGGGGGGGGGGGAGGAGAGGGAGAAAGAGAGAGAGAGTGAGTTAGTGAGAGTGAATTACTGAGTGAGAAACAGACTGAGTGAGTGAGTGAGAGAATGAATGAGTGAGAGTGAGAGAGAATGAGTGAGAGTGAGAGTGAGTGAGAGAGAGAGAGAGAGAGAGAGAGAGAGAGAGAGAGAGAGAGAGAGAGAGAGAGAGAGAGAGAGAGAGAGAGAGAGAAAGAAAGAAATAAAAAAAAAAAAAGAGAGAGAAAGAGAAAGAGAGGAAGAGAGAGAGAGGGGGGAGGGCTGAGAGAGAAAGAGAGAGGGGGGAGGGGGGGGAGGGAGTACACATACCCATACCTAGAAACAAAGATATAACTATAGATAGATATAATGATCTACATTGGATGACCAAGGTAAGAGAGAGCGAGTGAGAGTGTGAGAGAGCGAGTGAGAGTGAGAAAGCGGGAGAAAGAGAAAGAAAGATAGAAAAAGAGAAAGAAAAAGGGCGAATAAAAGAGAAAATAAGAAAGAGAGAAAAGGAGAGAGTGAGAGCGAGAGAGAGAGAGAGAGAGAGAGAGAGAGAGAGAGAGAGAGAGAGAGAGAATCCAATAGTAGGACTTTACTTTCGCGGCAATATCTACAAGCGCCACTGAATTCCAATGTTTACAATGTCATAACATAAAGAGAGGTTCAATGAACCTTGATCAATCATCATAAAAATAATTTCACGTTACATTGGGTGTATAAAGATGGAAACAGAATATGAGAAGAGACAGCGTGCAAAGGAAAGAAAAGTTTTAATCTCTTTTGTCCTTGTTCTTACGATCTTGAAGATAAAAAACAAAACTAAGTGTTCACATCTTCATTATTTCTTATTTGTTTTCTCTCTTTCTTTCACACTCTCTCTCTTTGTCTCTGCCTCTGTCTCTCTCTGTTTCTGTGTCTGTGTTTCTTTTTCTTTCTTTGTTTTTGCTCTCTCTCTCTCACTCACTCACTTACTCACTCACTCACTCGCTCGCTCGCCCTCCTTCCATCCTTCTCTCTCTCTCTCCTCTCTCTCCTCCTTATCATTCCCTTCCCCCTTCTCTTTCTTTCTCTTTCTCTCTCTGAAACAAAAGAGAAGTAGTTTGGATCTGATTATATTTTCTCTTTAAACACCAAAGAATCACCCCCTGAACACCCCATCCACTAACCACGGACACGGCATCTTATCCTGCACTAAACGCATCCGATAAAAAAAAGTGGATCGGAGCGTGGGAAGAGAAAAGAGCTGAAGAGCGAGATGCGCAGCGGAGATGGAATGAGATGGATCCGAGATGTGAGCTGAGGGAATGGCATGTAGGTATAATAAAAAGCCTTTGCTAGAACGTGATCAGCAATAGAGTGATCGATCCATAGTATTAGTTTTGGAAAGCATTGTAAATTTTTGAGAGTGGATGTATGTTCTTAAATTTAGAAAAAAAAACATTGTTGCATTTTCATACACCACGATGAATATATATGTGCTTGAAAAGATAGTCATGACAATAAAGGAGGAATAAATGACTAATTTCGGAATCTTTGCATAACCTTCCGTTGACTATAGAAATGGCAGAGAGTGGCATGCGTTCCCCAAAGTGAATACTGAATTCAGACGGAGGAGAGGAATAGGCGGGCAAAATTACCGAGTGGATCTTCGTATCCCAATAGGACTGATAATGCGGGCGGGAGGCTGGCTGCAGAATCCAGGAAAGCGATCCTCGACGTGATGTAGGGGAAGGGGGAGGGGGGGGGATGAAGGAGAGGACGACAAGGAGCTGAAGGGAAAGGAAGGGGGCGAAAGGAGGATGGGTATTTGAAGGGAGGTAAGAAATGGGAATGAGGGAGAGCGCGAGGGCGTGAGGAGAGGGTCGGGAGGATCGTGCCAAGGGTCATTGTATAACACTGACTTAGTGGAAGCGAAATCATAGCACGGAGTGAGCGTCGCGGGCGTGCCAGATGGGAGGCGTTTAGCGGCTGTGTTGGTGAGTTAGGGGGCGTGGCTACGGAGGGGTCACAGTGTGGGTGAGAAGAGAAGAGGAGTTGAGAGTCGTGGGAGGGGAACGAAGGAGGGAGAGGAGGAAAGGGAAGATCAAAGAGAGGAACATGATTCTCGGGGATGGGGAGGACATGGAGAAGGGATGATGAAACGAGAGAACAGCATTATCAAAGCCGAGGCGAGCAGATCGGCGGGGAAAGATAGTGCGTGTTCAAGCATCGGGAAGGAGGAGGCTGTACCTGGGATGAGGAGGGGCAGGGGTACGGGGGTGGGTGGGGGGGAAGGTTTCTTGACTTCATACGTCAGCGGTTAACGACTGAGGCTTCGTGCTGAAGAGAAATACTTTATGGTTCATTGAGTAGAGAAGTGAGAGAAGCGATTCCAGCTAATAGTGAGGCGACTCTGAGTGGCCTCACTGGTCAGGGCGCGGATATATATGTCCTCACGGAGGAGGGGGGGGGGGAGGCAGGATGGACTAGATGCGAGCAGCAGTTGCAAGAGGAGTTGGGAATAAGAGGGGACAAGGCAGCAGAACAGGAGGGAGAGAAGGATCCGATACGATCAGGGAGAGGAGGGAGACGGCGAGAAAGAAAATAATCTAAGCTTTATAAGTCAACAGAACTCTCAAGAAAGATTGGAAATGTTAATGGCAGTGGTGCGTTGTTTAACTAACGTTTCTCGCGGGTTTCGTCTCCCTCCTCAACGCTGGCAGAAGTTGCAGAGACCCTGAAACTATTCTAAATGGCTGAGCGGGAGTATATACTTTCCCAAGACAACTAGTCTTCACGAAGGCTTTAAAAAAAGGAAGGGAAAAAGCTGCATATGTAACAAAAAATAGAAACTCAGCAACTGTGAAGTAATAATCGTAATGATAAGTTGGGTAAGTGTTGTGGAACCCCTCACTCCCCCTCCCCCCGCCCCCCATCAGGAGTTAAGGACGCCGGCCGTATATCCTTGGTCTGTGATAACTCTCCTCCACCACGCTACGAGTCGCAACTCCCGGCCCAGTTCTTTATAAAACATCAACATTTGTTACGTGTCGGGGAAAATGAACAATATCTAATCCTGAAGTTCCGCAGGGAGAAGAAAAGTTGTAGTCTTATGCAGGTCTATAAATTCCAAAAATTCTAATAAAAGTTGGTTCGTGATGACGTTATAGCGGTGAGGGTCTTTCACTGCCTTGAGCGCGTGTCCATATTGGTAAATAATAGACTCTTGTGCAATTGATACTTTCCTCATAACTTGATCCTTCGATTCGAACATATTTCCTCGTATGAAGCTCACAAAAAGGCGTATCAGATAAGCACTAAGCACGCGATGTTCCCTTTGTTTTGTTTCTGTAATATGGGCGCAACGATATCCATCTTTGCAACTTAATAACTCTGCAATCGGCTCTGGCTCGATCAAAAGAAAGGTTCATTTACCTTTCGCAACGCATGGAGACCTCGCGGTCCTGCCTGCTGCATGGACGAGGGTTCTTCACAGCTTTTCGTGATCATAGTCTTAATTAAAGCCTCGTGATACTTTACTGGCGATCATCTGATAGCTTGTATATTTCCTTTTATTTCGGACTATCTCCGGATCGTGCTCGCGTCGGTCTCGGGGATGCCCTCGGTCCTCAAGGAGGCCTCGGGTGGCGGCCGCGGCCACGCGACGGGGGACATCATGCCCTGCTCACTCCGCCCGTCGGTAGCCGACTTGTTCTTGTTCTGCTCTTCGGCCGCACCGATGCTCGTTAACCGGCTCGTCTCCGTGTAGCATGAGGGCGAGCGTAGCGATGCGAGCGCGCCCCGCCCCCGCCCATGGTCCGCCCATGAGAAGCTGCTGCTCGTGACGCACTCACTGGCCGCCCCCTCACCGCCCTGGCCATGACCGACGTTGATGGCCGGCGCCCAGACAGGAAAAAGACGGTCGTGATGCCATTTGACATTTATGTTGTTTATGAGCCGCTCGGACGCGTTTACTGCAGTGTTCCCGAGTGGAATTTTATGTTGCCTTAATGTTATCAGATTCCAGCTCAAAAGATTGTCAGTTATGGGTGTAGCGTCCGTGTGCAGGCGGGGGGAAGCGGCCCCCACACCGGCCGAGCGGGAGAGAATGGGGGACTGAAGTGGTTGCCTGGGGTGAAAGGAGGAAGGAAGGGGGAGGGGGGAGGGAGGGGCGGCTGCCAGGTTGTCCGGGGTGTCCATCCAGGTGTCCCACACGTCGCAGAGGAACGCAGGTCACGCGGTCTGGTGTCCGACCATCAGGTAGGATGAACGGCGTGGGCCTCCTGATGGCTCTATCGGGGCGGCCGCTGGCAGGTGGTGGCCCAGGCCCGCGACCATTAAATGGCATTCGCTACAAGAGCGGCACAAATGCACAAAATTATTACCCAAAGGCCATTATATTGATAGGAAAAGTGTGATTATGTCCATTTGTATGGGAGCAAGTTGTTAGCATAAAAAATGTAGCAAGTATCATTAGAGAGAGAGAGAGAGAGAGAGAGAGAGAGAGAGAGAGAGAGAGAGAGAGAGAGAGAGAGAGAGAAAATCAGATACCTCGAGAAGATTTAAGGAAACTGGAAATACATGAAAATAATTTCATTCCTCGTTCCGGAAATCTAACACAAACAGAACCATAAATAAAACAAGAACGAGGATTTCATTCTGGCGTCACCGTGAGTTATCTTACTCTCACACATAAGTTTTCTCAATCTTGTGCAAACTTCAGAAACTCCATCAAAATTTGTAGTGTTATGGTGCAGGGTTATGGTGCTCCCCTAGAGCTTCGTGGACTAATAAAGGCCGAAGTAGCAGGGCCGTAGTGCCAGTACCAGAACCTGATAGCTCGCGTCGCCGCCTCGTGTAGGTGCGAGTTGCTGTGGCCGCATAAAAAATGTTATTTATTAGTCTCCTCTGTTGTCGCTTACAGCTTACTTCTCGATGTTTGTTTCGTATAATCGTGTGCGTTGCAATCTATTCTTTCTTATCAAGAGATATGACGATATATTGCAACACATCTTGAATGATCACCGAATCTTGTAGTTGTCAAAAACTTCAGTTGTTTATCAACGTTTTGCTAAGCAACTTAACATTCTGAATCATCTTATATTAGTGTGAATAATGCCTCGGAGCGGACTAGCTTGCCCGCGCTGTCCCCTCGGCTTTCACTGTCTAATGACGATTGCTGTAGAATTTTAAGTAGCGTTTGGTATTATTTGCCAGAGTCATTTTAACCAATAAACACTGCGAGAGAAGCAATAACATTTTAAATGAGGAAGATATCAATAAGTATGCTCTTAATTAACGTGAAAAGTTAGATATGCGATAAACAGTAGATATACATCATACCGCAGACGCGCTCTTCTAATGCTTGACCACGTACATTGCGTCCCGGCGAGTCAATGAGGAGGATAAAGCCGGTGATGAAGAGCCGAGGCGGAGGTCAGGGGAGAGG
>BOPN01000942.1:359830-362330 GCA_017312705.2 Penaeus japonicus
TATATATGTACAAATATATATATTGATAGATAGATAGATAGATAGATAAATAGATAGATAGATAGGTCCATGTGTGTGTCAGAATATGTTTAGAACCACCATGTCTTACCCTCCCCTTCCCTCAGCGCCCCTCCCCTTTCCCCATCGTCCCCTCCCCCTCCCCCTCCCCCTTGCCGCCCCTCCTCTACCTGTCACGGCGTCTTGGGCCTCCGCCTTTAATGCAACACGGGTTTTATTGCTTCCTTGGTTAAACTGGACTTTGTGATTTGGTGTATGCCGGGGAAGGGAGAGGTGGGGAGGGAGAGGTGGGGAGGGAGGGAGTGGGGAGGAGAAAGGGTGAGGGAGAAGAGTGTCGTGAGAAGAGGGCCACTGGGAGGGGGAGGGGGTGCAGGAAAGGCGGTTGGGTCAGAGGGGGGCGCAAGGGACAGGGACGGGAATTTGCTTTAATTAGGGACTGAAGGGACGCAAGTTTAGCCGGAGGCGGAGGCGGCGGTGAAGAGAAGGTCGCGGTGGCGCTGGCTTGGGTCAAGGTAATTTCAGGTAGCGAAGAGGCAGATAGGGTGACGCGCTGATGGGAAACCCAGGAGGGATTGGGCGAGGGCGAGACTTGGGCTAGGTATGGGTAGTAGGGGGTGGGGGTGGGGGTCAGGTGATAAGACTACGAGGGTCCAGAGTAAATCCTGGCTAAAACAAAGCCTGGAACAAAAGCGCAAAAGTCCTCTCCCATGTAGCACCCTCTTTAAAATGCTTCTGTCCATTCCTGGAGGAGAGGGGAAGGACCTGCGTGCCTCAGCATTCCTAGAAAATCACTTGAACTTCATTTAAAGATAATCTGCCAAGACCAATTCTTCCTTGGGGCATCGTCAGGCGAGTATCAGCATCCCCCGAGGGCAGCCCGGGGCACTGGCAATAAAGCGCTGCCTTCCGAGCCTCCTTGGCCGGCCTCAGCCTCCCGCCCTCACCCCAAAGCCGCCCAAAACTCTATCCTTCGCCGACGCGTCGCGTAGACAGTTTAACAATCCCAAACTCGCCAGGAATTGCAACAAAAAATGCAGCGGGACGTCGAAGTAAGCGCAAGTTACCTCCAACTCGCGGCAATATCGGTATTCATTAACCTCCGGGTGTTAATTGGCTCAGGCCTGTTAGCCTGTTCTGAAGAGGGGAAAATGCGTAGCGAAAGCCCTTTGTCCTAGCGGAATGGAGGACATCTTTCCACTCAAAGACGTTAGCGTTGTGTTTATGATGCCATGATCATTTTAATTTTCGTAGGAAACTATTCGCACAATTGTTTGATACGTCGGATACCGTTGCGGTAATTAAAGAGTGCCCCGGACAGGTTCGTACACGCAAGACATCGTCGCCGGAAGGAGGCTGAATTTTGTCATTATCTATGCAGAAATTCCAACGTCTTCGACCAGATTCCAGTTAATTGAAATTGTTTCTTGAAGATACGAGCTTTCGTTCCTGCATTTTGATGGGGAGACCTCGAGTCCGGGAGTCACTGGAGTCACGACCTCCGCCGCGAGAGGGCAGTGGCGGCGGCGCGGATTCGCTGATTATGGAAATGCAAGCTGGAGTTAAAATAGGAGGGGGGGGGGGGCGAGAAAGGTGGTATGGAAAGGGGGAAAAGAAAAGGGAGTAAAGAGGTCGGAAAAAGGAAGGGAAGACGGGTGGGACAGACGTGACTCCGGAACAAGAAGAAATTATAAAGAAAGAAGAGAACAAAAAGTAATGAATGTGGAGCATAAAGAAAGTAAGGGTGAGGAAAAGAAGAAAAATAAAGACGAAGAATAAGGCAATCAAAAGTAAAAAGTAAAAGAGAGATATAGAAGAAAAAAGAAGCGATGAAGGCAATGATAATAATTAATTAAACTCTTTCATATTCTTGCGAATTTAATATACAGACGAAAGTACAAATCTTTCTTTTCTTGTAGAATTTAACTTCATTTTGATTTCATAGAAGTGAAAAAAAATAAAATGACAAGTTCTTATGGTAGATTTCAGGGATTCAAGTCTTCAAGAAATAATTGCTTAGGCCCGTAGTATGCCTGTTCATAGGTCGATCATGTAGTTATAGGATATTTTCATTTGTGTTCTTGTTACATGGAAAGTACTTGCTTATTTGTTCCTTTTCTTATTCATTGCGATCAATCCCGTTTCATTAGATTTTCTTTCGTTCTTCCTATGTAAAATCGGAGAGACTTTTGAGCACTAAAGAATGTACAAAATCGGGTGACGAGCTAAGGAAGAAATCAGAGAGGGAAAGTGCAGGACGAGAAAGCAAGAGCTGATCAAGAGACAGAAAAGAGCGGGGCAGACACAACAATAAAGCGCACGAAATAACAATGATATTGTTACTAAAAGTATTTCAGAATAAAAACCTAGCGATTAAGCCTAACGCCGCCGAATTGGCGTCCGACGGCGTTCCTTTGAGAATCGATTAGTAGTCAATTAGAGGCGCTTCGGGCCGCGGGACAAGCGCGCTGCGCCCCCGCCGGCA
>BOPN01000942.1:367330-373340 GCA_017312705.2 Penaeus japonicus
CCCTCACTGCTTTCCTCCCTTTCCCCTTATCTCCTCCCCTCTTCCTTCCTTTTCCGCCCCTCTTCCTCCCCCTTTCTCCCTCTCCCCTTCCCTCTTTCTTCCCCTTTCCTCCTCCTCTCCCCTCCTCTCTTCCTTCCCTTCCCCCCTTCTCCCCCTCCACTCCCTTCTCCTCCCCTCCCATCTCCTCCCCTCCCGTCCCCCTCCCCTCCCCTCCCCTACTTCCCCTCCTCTTCGGTGAACGAAAACAAAATGACGGCAATGAAGAAGTGCGGAATGAGTTTCATTTCTCATAATAATTGTTTCGCAGATATTTGCGACCACTTCCTGATGCGGGCGTGATGTGCGGCGGGGTAATCTGGCCACCGAATGACGATGGGCGCCGTTCCGCGTGAAAATTCAGATATCAGTTTTACAACGCTGTGTAACGCGCCTCGGATCCGAGAGCATTCTCTGTGGAAGAGAGAGAGAAAAAGAAGGGGGAAAGAAAAAAGAAAAGAAAAGAAAAAAGCATGACAATTTAAACAAAAAGGAGGAGGGGGGGGGGGTAAAGGGTATTGAGACGAGGTGCCGAATCGACAGCATTTAAATGTCAAGCTTGAGTATCTCTACTAATGTGATATCTTTTTTTGTTGTTGTTGTTTTTTTGTTTTGTTTTTGAACTCAAATATCTATCCTAAAGGCACAAATCTATTCCCAATTTCCTTAATGTGAGATAGAACGAAACTCACCCACAACGAGGCCATCGCTAAACGCACTACTAATACAAACATAAAATCGCCCCCCCCCCCCATTTTCTCTCCTGCACCATCCAGGCCTCGTCCCCCCCCGCAATACACTCGACCAATAACGCGCACACGCACTCACGCAATACACGCGCACGCACACTCCCCCGTTCCTATAGCGAGGTCTAGATTCCCGGAGTGTCGAAGTGAAGGACTTTCCCCGATTAAAGAGATCAATAAAGAGCAAGTTATTAGGCTCGATTAAGTTCGCAATAGTACTAGCGATGGCCTCTAATGGCTGACACTCACTATTCCCGCGGGACCAGGAGGAGGAGGAGGAGGAGGAGGAGGGGGAGGAAGAGGAGGAGGAGGAGGAGGAGGAGGAGGAGGAAGAGGAGGGGGAGGTGTTGAGTGGAGTGGGGAGAGGGGGAGAGTGAGAAGGAGGAGGAAGAGGAATAGGAGGAGGAGGAGGAGGAGGAGGGGGAGGTGTTGAGTGGAAAGGGGAGAAGAGGAGAGTGAGAAGGAAGAGGGGGAGGAGGTGGAGGTGGAGGAAGGGGAGGTGTGGAATGGAGTGGGAGAGAGTGTGAAAGAGGAGGAAGAGGAATAGGAGGAGGAGGAGGAGGAAGGAAGGATGGGGTGAGGGGGAGGGCGAGGTGTGGAAAGGGGGGAGGGGGAGAGTGAGTGGGAGGAAGAAAAGGAGGAGGAAGGAAGGGGTGAGGGGAAGGGCGAGAAAGAGGAGGAGGAGGAAGGAAGTGGTGAGCGGGAGGACGACGAGGAGGAGGAGGAAGAAAGAAGAGGTGAGGGGGAAGGCGAGGAGGAAAAGGAAGAGGAAGGAAGGGGTGAGGGAGAGGAGGAGGAGGAGGAGGAAGGAAGAGGTGAGGGGGAGATCGAGGAGGAGGAGGAAGAAGGAAGGGGTGAGAGAGAGGACGAGGAGGAGAGGAAGGATGGAAGAAAACGTGGGGGTGAGAAGGAGGAGGAGGAGGAAGAAGGTGGGGGTGAGGGGAAGAGGAGGAGGATGGAAGGAAGGGGTGGGGGAGAAGGAGCAGGAGTAGGAGGAGGGAAAGGATGAGGAGGTGGAATCAGAGGAGGGAAGGTGTGGAGAGGAAGAAGAAGAGAAAGAGAGGACGGAAAGGAGGAAAATATTGGTAGTAGCAGTAGTAGTCGTGGTAGCAATAGTAGTACTAGTACTAGTATTAATATCAGTAGTTGTAGTAGCAGTAGTAGTAGCAGTCGAAGTAGTAGTAGTAGTAGAAGTTGTGGTAGTAGTAGTTGTAGTAGTGGTAGGGGCAGTCGTAGTAGCAGCAGCAGTAGTAATAGCATTGGTAGCAGCATTATCATCGTTATTATTATTATTAGTAGTACTAGCAGTGGCAGTAGTGGTAATAGTAGTAGCAGTAGTCATAGTAGTAGTAGTAATAATGACAGTAGTGACAGTATCAGCAGTAGTATGAGTAGTAGCAGCAGCAGAAGTGGTAATAGCAGTAGTAGCAGTGCTAGTAGTAATAGCAGCAGTCATAGAAGTAGTGGTGATAGTAGTAGTAATAGTATCAGCAGCAGTAAGAACAGTAGCAGCAATAGCAGCAGCAGCAGTAGTAGTAGCGGTAGTAGTAGTAGTAGTAGTAGAGAAGAGGGAGCGCAATGAAGAGAGAGAGAGGGGGGGGGGGGGCAGCCAGGGTGAGGAGGAGGGCCAGCACGGAGGCTCTGTTGCTCCTTCCTCCGGACGATCAATATCTCGTGTGATCAAGCATAGTGTGTTGATCAAAGTCAAGTGTGATCGCGGAGGCTTCGTTCACCAGAGAATTACGATATGATATACAGTGTATGGTATGTGGTATTATGGGATATAGGTGATTATGGGGATGGTGCACTGATAAGGAAGATAGCAATAATGATGATAATGTTGGTAATGACCATAATGATGATGATACAAATAGATGAATAGCAACATTATTAACAACAATATTAGTAATGGTAATAGTAATAATGATAATATTAATGATAATAGTAATGATAATAACAATAATAATGATAACAATAAAGATACTGCTTGAAATACTAATAACAATAGTGATAGTAATAGTAGCAGTAATAATTATCATAAAAAAGATAACGGTAATGATAACAATATTGATAATGTTATTGATAACTATGATAATGATAATAATGATAATAATGATGACAAGGATAATGATGATAATTATAATAATAACAAAGTCAATGGTAATGATTATGATAATGAAAAGAATGACGATAGTGATGATAATGTTGATGATAAAAGATGATACTGAAAATGACAACAATAAAATGATAACAATGTTGATAAATGAAGAAATATGATATCAATAACAAAACAACAATACAAATGATGATAATGGTAACAGCAATGAACAATGATGCTAATGATGATAATAATGATAAAAAGCATAATGATAACAATAATGATGAAATAATCATAATAATAAGAATAGTAATAATGATGATAATAATAATCATGATAATGGTATAAAAATAAGGATAATGATATCGATAATAATAGTAATAACAATGATGATTATGATAATAAAAATGATTATTATAATAATAATAATGATAGCAATGATAATGATTATAACGATAATACTTATGATGATAATGTTGGTAATGATTATAATGATAATAATAATCCTTATTCTTATCACCAAATGATAATGATGGTAATAATAGTAAGGCTAATAATGATAATGACAACGATAATGATAATGATGGTGATAACAGTAAGGATGATGATAATGATAATGATAATAATGATAATAACAGTAAGGATAAGGATAATGATAATGATAATAATGGTAATAATAATAAGAATAATGATAATAAAGACGATGATAACGGTTATGATAATAGTGATCATAATGATAATAACAGTAATAATGATTATGGAAACATAAATGATAGTAATGATAATAATGATAACAATAATGATGATGATGATAGTAATAGAAATAACGATAATAATAATGATAATGATAATAATGATAAAAGTGATAATAATAATAATCTTCATAAAATAAAAGCAAAACAAAGAAAAAGATAATAATGATTGTGATGATAATAATAAAAACGATAATGATAATGATGATGATAAGGATAATGATAATAATGACGATTATTATGATAATGATAATGAGGATAATGGTGGTGACAACGATGATGGATATAATAAAGATAATAATAATAGAGAGGATAATAATGATAATAAGGATAAGGATAATGATGATAATAATAATGATAATAGTCATAATATTGTTAATGATAATAATGATAATGATGATAAAGATCATAATGATAATCTAATTATGATAGTAATGCTAATGATGATGATACTGATAAAAATGATAAAAAATAGTGATAATAATAACAATGATGATACTGATAATCATCATAGTAATGATGATAATAATAGTAATAATCATAATGATATTGGTAATACTAAGAAGAAGAACGATGATAATGGCAATGATGATGATAATGATGATTTTAATAATGATAGTAATAAAGATAATAATAGTGATTATAACAATAATATCAATAATGATGATAATAGTAATGATAACACTAATAGTGATGATAATAGCGATGATGATACTAATAATGATATTAATACTAATACTAAACAAATAATAATAATAGTGCTAGTAAAAGTAATAACAATAATAATGATTAAAACAATGATGATAATGATGATGATCATAATGACAATAAAAAGAGTAATCATAACATAGAGAGAGAGAGAGAGAGAAAGAGAGAGAGAGAGAGAGAGAGAGAGAGAGAGAGAGAGAGAGAGAGAGAGAGAGAGAGAGAGAGAGAGAGAGTATGGAAACAGCCCTCATTCCCAAAACAGTGCAAGAAGAGACCAATACACCATCACCGCACCATACCCCATCATTTATTATTTCGCATAGATACCTCGCCACAATATCCTCCCACAAAAGAATAAGATGCAATCATACCACACCCTGCATCAGCTTCTACCATCTGATCGCCTCAGCCTTACACACACACACACACACACACACACGCACACAATACCAGCACATCCCCTCCGGCCGAGCCACCACGGCGTTCGACATGGAGCCTCCACGTCACCACCAGTAATGATGAAGGAGGACCCTTGTCACCACAGCTGGACGATGTCTTCCACACGGCCTCTCTATTAGCGCCTCCAGAAAAAGGGTGAGGAAACCAACACCGACCCCCCACCCCCTCCCCCACTCCCCCACACACTCCTCTGCCCATCAGCTCTCCTCCTACCTCCTCCCACCTCCTTTTCTGCTCCACCTCCCCCTCCTTCCCCTACTTCCTTTCCTCCTGACACCTCCCTTCTCCCCTCACACACACACACACATATTCACACGCAAACACACACACATACACACGCCATCACATACATATTCGCACATACACATACATACATTCACACACACAAACGCAAATATACATACACATATATACTCTCTCTCTGTGTCTCTCTCTCTGCTTTTGTCTTTTGTCTTTGTCTTTGTCTCTGTCCCTGTTTCTGTTTCGGTATCTGTCTCTGTCACTGCCTCTCTCTCTTACTCTCTCTCTCTCTCTCTCTCTCGCTCAATTAAGGATCGTAGTTACACATATGCACACTGATCACCCTTGCCCTTCTTGGCTAATAGCTCATCTGGGAATTACCTGTAGGAATTGCCCGTTAACAAGTTCCCTGGGTGTATAACATTATATCTTTATCTTAAATGAACTCTTTAGATGTGGTTTCCATAAATGATAAACAATGATAGGATTAGTAATAACGGATAATGATAGATAAGCAATGGTGAATGATAGTAGATTAATAATGACAGATAAATAAGTAAGTAATAATTGGTGTCATGAGTCCAAATCGAATATGTCTGTTTACTTACACATCGACATGTTACATATATTCTTAGTACCATGAGATCAAACTTTGTCCTTTCGTCTTTACTCTTCTATTCTTAGTTTGAGAACGAGTGAGAACAAGTCGAAGGTCTGCCGTTTTTTAGTAAGGAAGTCTCATACCTAAATCGTCGACTTATCGTTCACTTTATTTTTTCCCGCGTTTTTTTTCCGCGGAACATCGGAGACATAATCCGCGATTGGTTGACATCACTTCCTCAACAATTTCCTAAATAGGGGAGTGATTAAAGATTTCTAAGAGTAATAAGAGGCTATGTATGTGCCTGTAAGAGTTACAGTTACAGCTAGTGAGCATTCCCATCTGAAATCAGCCTCTCACGAACACAATT
>BOPN01000943.1:12500-15000 GCA_017312705.2 Penaeus japonicus
TAAAGATTGCAGGGCATTTGTGTCAGCGTAGGTGGGGCCAATAGGAGAACCTATAGCTACGCCATTTACTTGAGTGTAAAAATAGTCTCCAAAGGTAAAAACTGAATCTTTAGTGGCAATATTGCTGTTTTTTATAAAGGGAAACGTATGTAAACGAAGATTCGACGTCAAAGCTAGCCATTACAGTGGTGTCAGCTTAAAGTAACGATGAAGCAATATTGATGATATTGATAAAGATAATGATAATAGCAATAATAATAATGATAATATCAATAATGCAAATAAAAGTAATGATAACAATAATGATGATTATTATGATAAAAATAACTGCCAATGCTAATGATAACAGTAGGAAATAATGAAAATGACGATGCCAATTATCATAACAATAATAATGATTATGCTAATTGTAATAATGATAATGATAATAATAGTAGTTATTGATATGGATGGTAGTAATGAAAATAGTAATAACGATAGCAGTAGTAATGACGGCAATGAGAGCAATCATAATATTAGCTAGCAAGAAGAATGATAAGTAACAGTAATGATAAGAATAATAGGGTGAATGATATTGACAAGGATGACAGTAATGACAGTACCAATTATTATTATTATTAGTTTCATCATCATCATTATTATCATCATCATCATTTATCATCGCCATTATTATTATTATCATCAGTTTTGAAACTAGCATTTTTATTTCAGCATTGTTATTTCATAGATCTTTAGCATTAATATTGTTTCTATCAGTATTTGCAATAGAATTAACATCATTATTATTAATGATATTATTCCTGTAATTTTCACTATTAATATTATCACTTTGACTAACGTTATTACACAATTACCCTAGTTGTTACTGTTTTTAGAATTATCATTATTTTTCAGCATTATGCTTGTAAATTTCACTCAAATTGCAATTGTTATCATCATTATCATTATTATCCATATTATTGTATTGTCATGCCCTTATTGCCATTAATATTAGTCTTAATTATTACTGCTGATAATTTTCATGACTATCAATTGTCTCCTTCAGCCTTCCGACTATCATAGATTATTGTTGTTATTGTTTTATATATATATATATATATATATATATATATATATATATATATATATGTATATAAAAAAATATATATATATATATATATATATATATATATATATATATATATATATATATATATATATGTATATATAAATATATATATATATATATATATATGTATATATATATATATATATGTATATATATACATATATATATATATATATATATATATATATATATATATAAATGTACATATATATATATATATATATATATATATATATATATATATATATATATATATATATATATATATATATATATATATATATATATATATGTCTGTGTGTGTGTGTGTGTATTGCTACTGTTGTTCTTATCATTAGCATCATTATTGTTGATCTTATTATCACCATTCTTTGTATCATCCTTCACTTTTGAGGTCTTAGAACACAAGTTCCACGCTTCACTTTTCCATTCGTCTCGATGTCTGCGTTGGGAATCTGTTCTTCAGCCGTTCTTCAGAATATGAGCTCAGGGCTCTAGGTATTCTTGGTTTCAGCTTTACAGGAGTGAAGACTATTTCCCGGTACCCGTAGAAGTATTATTTAAGTTTCCGGTATTGACTTGTAAGATTATAGTGTTTTCTAGATAGTCAGGGGTATGCAGCTTAAGATATTTCAGAAATAGATCTATTAAATAGATAGCCCATAATCATTATTATTGAAATATTTAGATGTACACAATATCTAACATGCTCATTTTCAAATATGCTACTACTCCTACATGACTATGTTGTATTGTAGCCTCCAACAACCAATCTGTGGATATTTACAATATATATATTTTTATATTGATAAATGTTTGAAACATCTTAGCATGGTCGTAATAAGTTATATGTTTACCAATGGTCACGCAATTTTAGTTCCACGCACCAACATTCGTAAATCATTAACCTAACACATGAAACATCAAAGGCTTTATAAGAACAGATAACAATTCCTTTTCCTATTTCGGTTTTAACATTGCATTTTTGATGATAAAACCATTATATTGCCGTTGTTTACTTCCTTTGGTTCATTCGACTTCCTGAATAGTTGTTTTTGATGTTGATCATCACCATCACCATCACTATTACCATCATAATCATATGATTCTTCTTACTTGTATTCTTCTTTTTATTAGATATTTATGTTTCAGCATGAGTGAGCAATAAAAAAGAGAAAGAAGAAGAAGAAAAAATCAATGACATATATATGTAAATATAAATATATATATATACATATATATATATATATATATATATATATATATATATATATATATATATATATATTAAATATGCATATGTATATGCAAATACACACTCACACCTTTCTTTGATTCTCACTCTTTTTTCTCTCTCTCTTTCTCCTCATTAGCACTTAATTAAGGCCAGGA
>BOPN01000943.1:30000-33138 GCA_017312705.2 Penaeus japonicus
TGACAATAATACTATTGATAATGATTGTAACTATATTGATATCAGCGACCATGATAACAAGGATAGTGATGATAATGGTGATAATAATAATAACAATAACTATAATAATGATAATAAGAGTAAGGATGAATAATATCAATATCAATGATATCAATAACAATAATAAAATAATAAAATGATGATGATGAAAAGAATAATAATGATAGAAGTGAAATTGACAGTGATAATAATGATGGCAATGAAAATGATTAACCAATCGTAATAATGATACTAATGATATGCAATAAAGTAGATGATGGTAATAATGATAACAATAATAAAAACAATGATTAAAGAAAATGATAGATGAATACGATAATGATTATGGTAATAATGATAACAACAATAATAAAAAAAAACTATGATAATGTTAGTGATGATAATAAAGATAAAAGAGTTATGATAATGGTAATAATAATGACAACGATGGTAATGATTATAATAATAATATTAATAATAATGATTATCTCAATATTCTGACTTATCATTATCATCGTTATTATTATTGTTATCGACATCATTATCATTATATCTGTTATCATAATTATTATCATTACATTTATTACCCTAATTATCATCATGATTGTCTACTTCATTATTGCTATTATCTTTATTCTTATGATTATTATTATTGTTATTATTATGAATTATTAATGTTATCATGATTTTTCTCATTATTACTTTTATTATCATTATCATTATTGTTATCATCATTATTATTTTTATATTCATTATCATCATTAATGTTACTATTTCCATTTTTATTATCATCCTCATATGCACTATTATTCCATTTATTATTGTTTTAATATCTTGATCATTATTTTTCCTACTTTTATTGTTTTAATTGCTATCCTGTTACTATTACCACTACTAATAAGATTATAATTACTATATAATTACCATTAATAGTACCATTGTCCTTATCATCATTTTTGTTTATTAGCAATAGTAATTTTATTTTTACTACTATCATCACTGACATCATCATTATCGTCATCATCTATATTATCATCATTATGATTTTAATCATAGTCATTGTTATTACTATCATCACCTTTTATCACTTTTTGTCCTCTATATCGTTATCATAATTACCATCATCAATTCTTACTCTGATATGATTTTTATTGCCATCGCGTTCAATAGAACCCATTCTATCATCAATACATTTACCTCATCCTCATTATCTCCTCCTCCTCCTCCTCCTCCACCACCACCACCTCCTCCACCTCCTCTTCCCCCTCCTCTACCTCCTCCTCTCCTATCATTGTTATTATAAATTTTGATTTTACCTTAAACGATTCCGGTTGTGGACTTTGTTCAGTGAAGACCGTCAAACTGACCTTCTCTGTCGTTTGGCCGCCATGAGCGAACGCAGGTTCTTCCTCACGACAACACAGGAGGCGAGACCACGCTGAACGGAACTGTAAGAGAGAGGGGAGAGAAAGAGAGAGAGAGAGAGTGTGAGAGAGAGTGTGTATGTGAGGGAGTGAGGTGTGTTTTTTTTTTTATTTGGAGGGGAAGGGAGGGGTTGGGATGGGAGAAGGAGGGGTAGGGTAGGGGAGAAGAAGGGGAGGGGAGGGGAGGGGTTGGGAGGGGTTGGGAGGGGAGGGGAGGGGGGGAGGGGAGGGGAGGGGTTGGGAGGGGAGGGGAGAAGGAGGGGAGAAGGAGGGGCTGGGGAGGGGAGGGGAGAGGGAAGGAAGATAGTCTGGGGTGGGGTGATTGGCTGGGGAGACAATATAAAAGTTTGTGAATATGGGTGGGGGGGGATGGGGGGCTGTTGGTATCATTATTTCTTTTCTTCTTCTTTTTTGTTTTATCAAATTACTATTACAGAATTTTACATCGTTATCATTATTACTGTTATTATTGTTTCCCTGATTATTACTGCTGTTATTGTTATTATCATAAATATTACCATTATTATTGTTATTCTCATCATTATTGTTAACATTATCGTTATTATCATTAATACAACTACTATTAGCATTATCATTCTTAATATCATTAATATCACAGTATTGCTCTTACATCTATCATCATCATAATTATTATTATCACTGACATTATCATCATTACCGTTATTGTCATTACCCTTAACAATATAATTAAGATCATCATAATCCTGACTACCTTTCTTCTTATTAGCATCAATACTATTATCATTAATATTATCATTATCATCATTATTAGTGTTAACATTTATATTATCATTATTATCATCATCGTCCTCATCTTCATTACTATTTTCATTGATATTACTATTACTACTATTATTATCATAATCATTATCAATATTCTTATCGTCATCATCATTATCGTTCTCATTAATATCATTATCAATATCACTTTTATTATTTTATCCCTTTTATGATTAATTTTATGATTATTACCATCTTCATCAGCAGCAGCATTAAATTCTTTGAGTTATTCTATTATCCTCATCTTTATTGTTGTTTTGTATTACCATTATTATCATTATTATCTGTTTCTTTTCTTATCATTATCATCCTTATAAAACATAATCACCATGACTATATTCACGATGATTTACTACATTTTTAAAGCTATCCCGCGCCCATCCGAATCATCCTAGCCTGGGAACAACTCATCTTGAAGCAGAGCATGCAAGGAAGGGCAGACAATAGTGCTGGAGATTCTGTAAAAGTTCGTACGGAAAAAAAGAATGTCACTTAAGGAGGTAATGAGGTTGTGCATTTTGATTATGGTAGCGGAGTTATAAACACTGTCTGATCAGGGCATCATGCAAAAATATATATTATTTTTCTTCTTCTATTCTCTCTCTCTTGTTCTCTCTCTCTCTCTCTCTCTCTCTCTCTCTCTCGTTCTCTCTCTCTCTCTCTCTCTCTCTCTCTCTCTCTCTCTCTCTCTCTCTCTCTCTCTCTCTCTCTCTCTCTCTCTCTCTCTCTCTCTCTCTCTCTCTCTTTCCTTTCCGTCCCTCCCTTTCCCCCTTTCTCCTTTTCTTCCTTTCCTTACTTCTATTCTTTCTTTCCCACCACTCCTCCCCCTTCCGTCCCATCCATTTCTTCATCCACCTCCCCAATTTCCCTTCCCTCCCCTCCCCTCCCCTCCCCG
>BOPN01000943.1:92327-94827 GCA_017312705.2 Penaeus japonicus
CATTTTGGTCCAATATCCAGAAGTTAATAAAAGAAATATGTGTAAAACTTTCCTCCCATTTCTAAACTAAAGCCAATGAAGAACTTCCTAGATAGCGAGACTTACAAAGGGGGCGACTGATGGAAGTTAGGCTTCATTGGACTTTGTTATCCTATTGGATAGTGTACACTTAACTATCCAGCCGTCTGCCAGGTTGTATATATATATATATATATATATATATATATATATATATATATATATATATATATATATATATATATATACATATATATATATATATATATATATATATATATATATATATATATATATGTATATGTATGTATGTATGTATGTATGTATGTATGTATGTATATATATATATATATATGTATGTATATATATATATATATATATATATATATATATATATATATATATATAAGTACAAAATTTCTATTTAAAGGTGAAGCTTTCCTTTTGTTTTAGAATTAATCTCATCCGCACAGTAGATTTTATTATTACGATTATATCTTCGTACGTATGTATGTATGTATGTATACATATATATATTTAGATAGATAGATATAGATAGATGGTTAGATAGATGGATTGATATACATATACACAGGGGGATTCAAAAGTAACTCCCTATTTTTGAATACTTATAATTCATATATATATATATATTAATATCTTTCTCATCTTGAGTATGTTCATTAATGTATGGGAAATATATATATGCTGTTGTTGTTTTTGTTGTTTTTTCATATCGATTATTTTGTTGAAATTTGGAAGCCCTACAAACAAGGCTGGCCGTCTTGCCCTGCAGGAGCGTGCCCAACCAGAGGCTCGTCACGAAGTTTGAAGATCTGTTGCTCACGAAGATCACGAAGTTTGAAGATTTGAAGATGGCGGAGGACAATTACAGGAAGACATGTTCAAGCTGACGCAAAGACGATCAAAAATTGTCACGCGAAACTCATGGCTACGGGATTGGTAACTAATACCCGAAGAAGCGGTCGCCCTTCCAAGTAGAGCAAGTCGTTCAAGAAATGTTTCCTCGCAGCCCATGGAAACAGATTCGACAAGCAGCAAGGCAAAGTGGGCTCTCCTCTCACTCCCTACAAACTGTGCTCAAGAAGGAGCTTAAACGGCACGCTTGGAAACCGCACTCTTGTCAAGCACTCTCTGCGGAAGACTGCGACCTTCGGATGGAGTTTGAGGATGTGATGTTGCCTTGGTAGGAAGATTGGTCTGGTCGCGATAAAATATCCTTTGAAGCGATGAAGCGATCTTCCACGTCGGTGAGTTTGTGAACCGTCACAGCTGCCACTGCTGGGCGGGGGGAGATCTTCGTATTATCCCAAGGGAGCGGCATGGTGTGGAATGACTTGGTGTTGTGGGTCCCTCCTTCCTTCGCGATGTCGTGGACGCCGAGAGGCACCTCACCATACTTCGAGCTGATATCTGGCCTGGTATCAGTGCTTGGGAGTATATTTAAGATTTGATTATCGTGCGAGATGGCCCTCCTCCATCTCGCTATTCGTGAATGGCTGAATGCCCAGCACCCCCACCCCGGGAGATGGATGGGGTCGTCGCAGTCCGCATGGGTGGCCAACCAGAAGCCCTGACTTAACACCCTGCGACTTTTTTTCTTTAGGAGTTGGATAAAGGAACAAGTCTACTATACCATACCAACGACTTTGGAAGAACTTGAAGGGCGAATACGAGAAATTATGCCTTCCATCCCACGAGAGTTCCTGGTGAAATCAATTGATGCGGTTCTTGGGCGGCTTGAGAAGCTGGCGGCGAATGCTGGCGCCCATATCGAGTCTTAAATAAGACTCCATGCTATATGCGCTTCCTTCTCATATTCAATTCTTGTAAAAATTATAGTTAGGAAATAGGTTATAAGAATTTCAAGATACGGAGTTATTTTTCAGTCACTCTGTATATATAAACACACACACACACACACACACACCAGATATCCCAGTGCACATATACCCAGACGCCCTTTTACGAGCGCGCCGAGTTGACCATCGCTCAGCGCCGACTGCCTCCCATTGTGTAGAGGCGTGGGGAGGAGGCCGAGGAGGGGCGCGGGCAGGGGTGGGGTGGGGGGTAGGTAGGCTGGAGTGTGCGAGGTGGAAGGAAAGTTTTCTCGCGCTCTCTTTTCATATTCATGTATGGATAAAGGGAAGTATATAGTTAGATGTAGATATAGATATATATGTATATGTATGTATATAAATATTTATATATATATATATATATATATATATATATATATATATATATACATATATATATATATATATATATATATATATATATATACATATATATATATATATACATATACATAAATATATATATATATATATATATATATATATATATATATATATATATATGTATATATATATATATATATATATATATATATATATATATATATATATATATATATATATACACACACACACACACACACACACACACACATATATAT
>BOPN01000943.1:147530-152530 GCA_017312705.2 Penaeus japonicus
ATTTGCATCTATTTTCATCTCTTTAAAGTACTCCCATTATTTTGTACTTTTTTTCGGCGACACATGCTATATCTATTCGTTTTTTTTCTGTCTTGCAACTTCGGACAATGTATTTTGGGGAAATCTTAGTGCTGTTTTTCTAAAAAAAAATGTTTGATTACAATTATCTAAGGGGAGCCGATATTGTATTTAAACCATGTAAATTCTTGATAGAGTTCACTTTCATCCACAGTCTGTACTGGCAATCATTGTTGCCAGATTTGTATCAATCTATTTATCTATCTGCTTTTTGTTAACGTGCTCCTATTATTTTCTACCTTAATATTCTCATAAACAAGTGCTATCCCTATACGGGAGCCGTGCAAACCGCACGAATATTATTCAGAAGCCGTGCAAAACGCAAGAATATTATTCAGAAGCCGTGCAAAACGCACGAATATTATTCAGTAGCCGTGCAAGACACACGCATAACATTCAGAAGCCGTGCAAAACGCACGAATATTATACAGAAGTCGTGCAAAACGCACGAATATTATTCAGAAGCCGTGCAGAACGCACGCATATCATTCAGAAGCCGTGCAAAACGCACGAACATTATTCAGAAGCCGTGCAAAACGCACGAATATTATTCAGAAGCCGTGCAAAACGCACGAATGTTATTCAGAAGCCGTGCAAGACGCACGAATATTATTCAGAAGCCGTGCAAAACGCACGAATATTATTCAGAAGCCGTGCAAAACGCACGAATATTATTCAGAAGCCGTGCAAAACGCACGAATATTATTCAGAAGCCGTGCAAAACGCAGGAATATTATTCAGAAGCCGTGCATGATGCAAATTTATTATTCAAAAGCTGTGCAAAATGCATGCATATTATTCAGAAGCCGTGCAAAACGCGAATATTGATACAGAAGCCGTGCAAAACGCACGAATATTATTCAGAAGCCGTTACCAAAAACGCACGAATATTATACAGAAGCCGTGCAACACGCACGAATATTATTCAGAAGCCGTGCAAGACGCACGAATATTATTCAGAAGCCGTGCAAAACGCACGAATATTATTCAGAAGCCGTGCAAAACGCACGAATATCGTCAGAAGCCGTGCAAAACACACGTTATTATTCAGAAGCAAAATTGCAAAACGCACGAATATTATTCAGAAGCCGTGCAAAACGCACGAATATCATTCAGAAGCCGTGCAAAACGCACGAATATCATTCAGAAGCCGTGCAAAACGCACGAATATTATTCAGAAGCCGTGCAAAACGCACGAATATTATTCAGAAGCCGTGCAAAACGCACGAATATTATTCAGAAGCCGTGCAAAACGCACGAATATTATTCAGAAACCGTTGCAAAACACAAGAGCCTTATTCAGAAGCCGTGCAAAACGCACGAATATCATTCAGAAGCCGTGCAAGACGCACGAATATTATTCAGAAGCCGTGCAAGACGCACGAATATTATTCAGAAGCCGTGCAAAACGCAAGAATATTATTCAGAAGCCGTTAAAACGCACGAATATTATTCAGAAGCCGTGCAGAAACGCACGAATGTTCGAAGCCGTGCAAGACGCACGAATATTATTCAAAAGCCGTGCAAAACGCACGAATATTATTCAAATAATTGCAAAACGCACGAATATTATTCAGAAGCCGTGCAAAACGCACGAATATTATTCAGAAGCCGTGCAAAACGCACGAATATTATTCAGAAGCCGTGCAACACGCACGAATATTATTCAGAAGCCGTGCAAAACGCACGAATATTATTCAGAAGCCATTAAAAACGCACGAATATCATTCAGAAGCCGTGCAAGACGCACGAATATTATTCAGAAGCCGTGCAAGACGCACGGAATATTGATGAAGCCGTGCAAGACGCACGAATATTATTCAGAAGCCGTGCAAAACGCACGAATATTATTCAGAAGCCGTGCAAAACGCACGAATATTATTCAGAAGCCGTGCAAAACGCACGAATATCATTCAGAAGCCGTGCAAGACGCACGAATATTATTCAGAAGCCGTGCAAGACGCACGAATATTATTCAGAAGCCGTGCAAAACGCACGAATATTATTCAGAAGCCGTGCAAGACGCACGAATATTATTCAGAAGCCGTGCAAGACGCACGAATATTATTCAGAAGCCGTGCAAAACGCACGAATATTATTCAGAAGCCGTGCAAAACGCACGAATATTATTCAGAAGCCGTGCAAGACGCACGCATATTATTCAGAAGCCGTGCAAGACGCACGCATATTATTCAGAAGCCGTGCAAGACGCACGCATATTATTCAGAAGCCGTGCACGATGCACGAATATTATTCAGAAGCCGTGCAAGACGCACGAATATCATTCAGAAGCCGTGCAAGACGCACGAATATTATTCAGAAGCCGTGCAAGACGCACGAATATTATTCAGAAGCCGTTTTTTTTTTTTTTTTTTTTTTTTTTTTTTTTTTTTTTTTTTTTTTTTTTTTTTTTTTTTTTTTTTTTGTCTGTTTGCGTTTCGTTGCATTTTTTTCCTAATTAGTCCTTTAAGTTTGGTTTTCTTTTCCTTTTTTCTTCTCCTCTCTCCTTTGTTTCTATTCACCCACATCCACCCTGAGTCCTTCCTCTTTTATCCTTATTCTAATTTAATTTGCAAACATTAAGCCCACAGCCCCACGCCACTCCTCCCATGCGCTAAATTTGCAATGAAGCAAATCTTCTATTGCAAAGAAGCTGACTGGTCCATATACAGTGTTAGCGTTGCTATCCATTTATTCACACTGCGTTTACAGTTTATACTCAGACATTTTCTTCTACATAATAATGTTAAAAATTTGAGATCAACTGAGACTGATCACATTGCATATTACATAACAAACTATGGTTTCCTTAAGATGATCGTATCCCATGTTATAATGTAACTAACATCTATCTATATAAATAGACTAAGGAACACTAACTGCAAATAACAGTGCGAACAGTGTTGCCAGATTCTTATCAATCAAGTCATGTATTTGCATCTCTTTAAAGTACTCCCATTAATTTGTACTTTTTTTCGGCGACATATGCTATATCTATTCGGGTTTTTTTTTCTGTCTTGCAACTTCGGACAATGTATTTTGGGGAAATCTTAGTGCTGTTTTTCTCAAAAAAAAATGTTTGATTACAATTATCTAAGGGGAGCCGATATTGTATTTAAACCGTGTAAATTCTTGATAGAGTTCACTTTCATCCCAAGTCTGTACTGGCAATCATTGTTGCCAGATTCGTATCAATCTATTTATCTATCTGCTGTTTGTTACCGTGCTCCTATTATTTTCTACCTTAATATTCTCATCAACAAGTGCTATCCCTATACGTTTTTTTTTTTTTTTTTGTATCATGCAAACCTGCATCTCTTAACCTTGCATTTACTACTTAGTTTCGTTACTTCTTTTTTCTTTATTCTCTTGGAAGTTGCAAATTATTCAGAAGCTGTGCACTACGCACGCATATCATTCAGAAGCCGTGCAAGACGCACGCATATCATTCAGAAGCCGTGCAAGACGCACGCATATCATTCAGAAGCCGTGCAAGACGCACGAATATCATTCAGAAGCCGTGCAAGACGCACGAATATCATTCAGAAGCCGTGCAAGACGCACGAATATTATTCAGAAGCCGTGCAAAACGCACGAATATTATTCAGAAGCCGTGCAAAACGCACGAATATCATTCAGAAGCCGTGCAAAACGCACGAATATTATTCAGAAGCCGTACAAAACGCACGAATATCATTCAGAAGCCGTACAAAACGCACGAATATTATTCAGAAGCCGTGCAAAACGCACGAATATTATTCAGAAGCCGTACAAAACGCACGAATATTATTCAGAAGCCGTGCAAAACGCACGCATAACATTCAGAAGCCGTGCAAAATGCACGAATATTATTCAGAAGCCGTGCAAAACGCAAGAATATTATTCAGAAGCCGTACAAAACGCACGAATATTATTCAGAAGCCGTGCAAAACGCACGCATAACATTCAGAAGCCGTGCAAAACGCACGAATATTATTCAGAAGCCGTGCAAAACGCACGCATAACATTCAGAAGCCGTGCAAAACGCACGCATATCATTCAGAAGCCGTGCAAGACGCACGCATATCATTCAGAAGCTGTGCAAGACGCACGCATATCATTCAGAAGCTGTGCAAGACGCACGCATATCATTCAGAAGCCGTGCAAGACGCACGTATGTTGCTTCGTCCCCTCCTTTTGCAGTCGAGAATCATCATTAAACCATGTAAAGCGCACATAAGTTGTTTTTCCTTTCAGTCGTCAAGGAGTTGCTCCCGTTCATGTTTATACGTGTTACATCCCGCCCTCGGTGCACTGTCACCAGTCGAAATACAGATTAATTTTATGGATGTATTTTATGTATGCACTCCCACCTTTCACGTACTTCCTTTAATGAAGTCATGGTGAGATTTTGTTCTGGGATAAGCTGATCCTAAATTGCAAGTTCTTGTAGCCTATACTCATTTCAATTATTTCCTAATTTCACTGACTATGCAAGCTCATCACATGATGCTATCCTTTCATTTCGCTTAAGCAATCACACCTTTGCTTTAATTACTTCCTCACAAATATATCTCTCTATACTCACAGCCAACCTGTATCTAATGTCCCTATTGCAGTTATTTGCAGTACAGTGTATTTGTACTTTATATGTGTGTTTATTGGAACCACTCTTAGAGCCCACCTTTTTACTGTACTTGTTTTATGTTTTATGAGGACAGTCTTAGTGACTATTATCTTGCTGTGATATTTTATATATGATTAATTTCTCAATTGATATATGTTATGTTGCTAGGGCCACTGATATGGGCCCACTAGTGCCGCTGCGCCGGCCATTGAAATTTACGAACTGTTTCTTGTGGCTTATGGTTGAATGCCACAGCTACCTGCGAAGTCTGGAGCAGTTAGCCTCCTAAAATTAGGAACCCACTTACAGGGTGGAG
>BOPN01000943.1:200030-202530 GCA_017312705.2 Penaeus japonicus
AGTCTATGGTCGCTACCGACATTTACTTTATTGATAACGGTTACGTCTTGTACAACGTCACGCCTATTGGTGATTATGAAGTCAATTTCGTTTTTAATGCCGGATGGTGATTTCCATGTCCATTTCCTCCCGGGCCTCTTTTCAAAGAATGTATTCATAATTTTAAGGGATCGAGCTTCGGCGAATTCTATCAGCCTTTGCCTTCTCTCATTTCTAGTGCCTATTCCATGTTTCCCAACCGAGATTTCTCCATCTTCCCTTATTCCTATCTTGGCATTAAAAATGGGTTTTTGCTCTATCGCTAGCTGCTTGCACATCTTCATAGAAGCTCTCTATCTCCTCATCACTATGACTGCTGCTAGGAGCGTACACTTGGATAATTTTTAGGCTATATCTGTTGTTTAGTTTCAATATGACAGAAACTACTCTTTTGCTCACACTGTAGAATTCCCTAACATTCTTTTTGAGACGCTTGTGAACTAAGAAACCTATTCCTAAGAAACCTATTTATTCCTTAGGGTTTACCTCGCCAATATAATAAGTGCCCATCATTTAGTAATTTCTGCTCTTCGCCTAGTCTCCAAACTTCAGAAAGTCCTACAATATCCCATTTAATAAATGAAAGTTCCTCAAGCAGTGTCAAAAGATCAGATTCTGTTCTCATGGTCCTTACATTTTACGTGCATAAATGCATCATCTTTAGGCGGCCTGGGTCTCACCGGATATTTTTGGCACCCTCTGCTCGGGATCCAATCTGATCGCCGCCGTGACCAGGGGCTCCTTCGATTCCGGGGAATGAGGGCCGTTGTCTTGACTGGGAAATCATATTTAAGAGGGGTGTGGCCTGATACCCCCACCTGTCGACCTTGTGCACGGTGGGGGGAGTAGTTTTAGTCCGGAGGCTACCATTAATCTCCAATAACACGTTTGAGTTAGTCTCGTTATTAGATCTTTATATCCACCGACCTATCTCACGACCTTCCGGTCTACTCATGTGAGAATGGGCATTTGTTTATATATACGTGCAGGGCCTACGCAAAAATGCATGTTTGCATGTTTATGCGCGCTCCCGTGCCCGCACTTATATTCGTTACTATATATAGATATATAGAATGTACAGCGTAGACGCCTATATATACAAATAAGCAATTATGCACATACTCCAAGCGTTTGTCTACGCCCGTATGCATGCATACAGCACCCATACACATCAGCGTCCACGCTTGCACACACATGCACGCGAATTATAATGTGCCTATGCATTATAATTTGTTTAAATATATGTGACATACAACGTTGATACATGTCCACACATATGTTGTTGTCATTATTATTACATATATATATACATATACACACACATACATATACATATACATACATATATGTATAGTAGGCAGTGGTATACATATATCTGACAACAATGCGGAGAGGTAATTACTATTTGGTACCTAAACCGCTTGGGCGTCCTGGTGTGGCCTTGACCATTGGTGATGCCATATCTTATGTTAGGCTTTCATTACGAATAATTTTCCAGACTGATATTCAGTGTGGTTGCATGATTAGATTTATGAACACTGAAAACATAACATATATGATTTTATAGTATAATGTACTCACGAACTAGGAGTGGATTTTACTCAGGCCAGATGTTGGATGGTGGTTAATCACCTTTGACCCTTGGCACTGGTGTTAACGTGGCACTATGGGAGCGTTAGGCGATATTTGACTCATTTTTGTTGGTTTGCTTGGATGGTATGATTTTATATTAGAAATATATTCAGACATCCTCAGATGTTTTCACACTGCATTATATTTGCAAATCACTATAATAGATGGTATAACTCGATGTTTCCTTCATTTATATTGTGGTACTTCTTATTCCTCATCACTTTAAAAGGCTAGCTCTCTTGTGGTATTCTTTCTTTTTGAATATTCTACGACACCTGTAATTTCTTATTTCTATTTCGATCGTATATGCTCTCTAGACATTCACAGATATTTTCACCTTATGCTGTGCCGCCACGGATCACTGGATATACATAATTTTACACTTAATATATATATGTATATATATATATATATGTGTGTGTGTGTGTGTGTGTGTGTGTGCATATATATATATATATATATATATATATATATATATATATATATATATATATATATATATATATGTATATGTATGTATGTATATATATATATTTATATATATATATATATATATATATTTATATATATATATATATATATATATATGCATATGTATACATATATATACATATATGTCTAATGGCAAACTGAATTATATAAATGAAGGAGTTATTTTGATCTAAGTATTTTGGCATGTTATACCTCAACTAATTGAAAGAAAAATCTTGATAGTCCTTTCCCAAAATGACATCAAACCACGAGTTTCAATTTTGTTAATTGAGCAATAATGATCACTGAAAATATACAACCCGTTATTTACTCGACAGAACATACACCGCGAGAATTT
>BOPN01000943.1:215030-220030 GCA_017312705.2 Penaeus japonicus
TATATATATAATATATATATGTATATATATATGTATATATATATATATATATATATATATATATATATATATATATATATATATATGTATATATATATATATATATATATATATATTATATATGTATATATATATATACATATATATATACATATATATGCATATATATGTTACTCGCCACCTAACGTCGTGGCTGGCTAGCGATTATCAACTTTTTTAAGATCTTTCTCGAGCAGTCATACTAAACATTCGATGGATTTCAGTGAGAAAGTTCGTAATTTACCGACACAGCATGAATTTATTGAGTTTTGATGTTGATTCCCTGTTTACGAATGTTCCTCCTGATGATGTGCTAGACTTTTTAGATCGCAAACTGGCTACAGCTCCTCAGAAGATTCCCATTCCGATTAACTATTTTATTGAACGTGTTCTTTTATACGTCTAGAATAACGTTGTTGTTTTTTCTTTCTTTCTTTCTTTTGACGGAGAATTTTATAAACAGTCTAACGGTATCGCGATGGTTAGTAGTTTAAGTTCGGTCCTCGCTCATTTATATTTGGAAATGTTTGAGACTGAACTCCTTCCGGCCATCCTCCCTCCGGGCTCGATCTGGTTTAGGTATGTTAATGATTTTTTTTTTCTATGTGGCCTTGTAAACCGTACGGATTTCGATTATTTTTTGCGTCAACTTAACAATCTTGCTCGTACCATTAAATTCAAAGTAGAATGTGAAAATACAGGTAAATTATCCTTTCCTGACATATTGTTACATAATATCAATGGTTGACTAAAGTTTTCAGTTTACCGTAAATCCACCCATGTTGCTAATTATTTTCATTTTTTCTCATATCATCCCTTATCCATTGAGAAATCAGTAGCCTCTTTTATATTTCTCAGAGCATATAGAATCAGTTATAATGAGTTTATTGATAGAGAACTTACCATCATTATGGAATCTTTTGAAAATCTTGGTTACCCTAAGTATTTCTTACAGATCCAAATTCTACTCACAAGCTCAAGTCATGCCTAAGGATAACTTACTAGAAGTGCCGTTCAACCAGTCACTCGATGACAAGCGTCAGTTCTTTAAAAAAAAAAAAAGTGGATATCGATATAGTGTTTACTTATCCCAACACTTTAGTCAAGCACAATGCGTCCAACGGTATTCTTGGTACCTCTTCAGGCATTTATGCAAAATATGTCCGAAATTCTACATAGGTGAAACGGGCAGAGAGACAGAAAAAAAAAATAAGTGAACATAAACGCGATGTTAGGTAGGCTAGAGAATCTAGTGCTCGTTTTATTCATATGCGTGATGCTGGTCATCAACTTAATTGGAATCATGTTAAATTTATTCACAAATCGTCTAATCCATACGAAAGAAAAATGTAAGAATCTCTTCTGATTAAAAAAACCTGCCAATTTTAACTCAAGTGCTGGTTAGTGGGAAAAGCTTTCCCTAGATTAATTAACTTTGACCCTCATTCAGATGACCTTATATGGTCCTTGTTCCTTCTGTCTATCTATCTAGTATACATTTTTGTAAAGAAAAAAAAATACCTATATTATTCATTTTAGGTTTGTTTTCTCCTGAGAGGAACTTTCTGTGAAAGTTTAAAACGTCGTGACATTTTCCTTTCTTATTGTGGTAGTATTTTATCATATATATGTATATATACATACATACATACATACATATATATATATATATATATATATATATATATATATATATATATATATATATATATATATATATATACATATATATGTGTGTGTGAGTTTGTGTGTGTGTGTACATATATATGTATCTAGCATATATATATGTACATATATATGTATCTAGCATATATATATGTACATATATATGTATCTAGCATATATATATGTACATATATATATATCTAGCATATATATATGTACATATATATGTATCTAGTAGCTTCTAGTCTAGGGCAGCGGCCACACCCCGGGAAACGTCTTGGCTGATGGGCTAAACCAAGTGAGGGGAACCAATAGGCGCTATAGCTCCTATGGCATAGAGTCTTGCCAACTCTACTAGACGAAGTCTCGAACTGAGCATTAAGTTGAGCATACGAGCCTAAATTCTGGGCCTTTGGTTAGTTTAGTTGGAGAGCAAAATGTGTGACACATTTCGGGCGAACTTGGCACGTAGAAGGCAATCGGCCAGTCACCGTAGAAAAGGACTGGAGCCCTTGCTACGCATCATCTAAGTATAACCATGGAAGAAAGTCAAAGACATAATAACCGGAACAGCGTCAATGGGAGTCTTCTCACTCTAGAAGGGAGGGAGACTGAGACGCCCAGTCAGGCACTTAGTGAGCAACAGGCGGTACCTGACCGTTGTCATTCAAGTGTTTGCAATAAGGAGAAAATAAGAATAGCGACAGGGAACGTCCGAACATTGTACCAAGCAGGAAAAATTGCTGGAGTATGGAGGGAGATGAACAGGATGAAGATTTTTATCTTGAGAGTTAGTGAGGTCAGATGGCCGGGAGTTGGCGAGACGAGAAGTGAAGCTTGTGTTTTTGTCCATTCAGGTGGTGATGAGGCTGTGAGGGGAGTTGGAGTGATGATGGGCTCAAAAGTGGCAAGGTGCCTAAAGGGATACTGGGCAGTGTCGGACGGAGTGCTTATGGTGAAAATCAAAGGCAAACCATTTGATATAGCTATCATACAGGCATACGCTCCAACCAAAGAGAGAGATGAAGATGAAGTGGGTGACTTTTATGATAAATTGGATCAAGCAATAGACCAATGTAAGAATCATGAGATTACAATTGTTATGGGTGATATGAAGGCAAAGGTGGGTGAAGGTGGTGAAGAAGAGGCTGTGGGACCGTTTGGACTAGAAGAAAAGGAATGAGAGAGGAGAAAGGTGGGTGAATTAGTGTACAGAAAAACAGCAAATGTTGATGAATACCTGGTTTAGGCAACATCCGCGAAGACTTTGGACATGGAAAGCACCTGGAGACAGAGCACGAAATCAAATAGATTACGTGACCATCAACAGAAGATACAGAAATGCTGTTACACAAGTGAGGACATCTAGGGGCAGATTGTGATAATGATCTCGTCCCAAATGTAGCAGACACCAGGGTGAGAATAAAGGAAGTGACGAGAGAAGAAATTAAACCATTAAGAATGTGACAAGAATGATCCTGGACAACAGTGGAAGAGGTTAAGTGATGCAATAAAGGAAGGCAATCAAAAAGTAATTTCAGAAAGGAGGAGGAGAAGAAAAAACAACTGGATAACAGAAAATATTTGACATGATGGATGAAAGAAGATATGTTTAAAAAAAACACGATGAAAAGACATACAGACAACTAAATAGACAAATTAAGAGGAATTGTATAGAAGAAAAGAATAATTGCTTGTGTGAATAATATAAAGAAATAGAAGATTTTGAAAAGAGAGATTCTAGAATGATGTATGACAGGATTCGGGAAATGACAAGAAAAAGAAAGAATCATGTTAAGGCTATTAAAAACAAAGACGGAAAAGTTCTTATGGAAACAGAAGAAATAAAAGAAAGATGGAAGGAATATGTAAGAGAAAGGTGATAGAATAGAGGAAGAAGAAGAGGAAAATCCTGGGCATATAGATGGAGAACAAATAATGTAGTATGAGGTGAAATTTACTATAAATAAAATGAAGAAAGGGAAAGCTGCAGAAGATGGGATCATGGTCGAGATGTTAGAGGCCTTGGGAGACTATACAATAAAAAAATATTACGGCCTTGGCCAATCAGATATATAATGAGGGTGTAATAACAGAACAGATATACAATTTCAATTTTTACACCAATACCAACGATAAATGGAAAACTAGATTGCAGTAAATACCGCACAACAAATTTAATAAACAATATAACAAAGATAATGCTAAGGATTATAATGAACAGAATAAGGAATAAAGTAAGAGAGCAGGTGTCCTGGAGCAGTACGGATTCGTGCCATATTTGTGCTAAGAATAATTTTGGAAAGAATGATTGAAAAACAAAGAAACGTTCCTTTGTTTTATTGACTATGAAAAGGTTTTCGATAAAGAAAGGCATAAGGAACTGATGAAGATGCTGGAAGATCTAGCCATTGATAAGAAAGAAATGAGAGTAAAAAGAAATCTACATTGGAATCAGAAAGCTGCAGTTAGAATGCAAGGAGGGCAAACAGGGGTACGGCAGGGGTGTGCTATGTCACCTGATCTGTTTAACCTATATGGGGGAAACGATATTGAAGGAACTGCTCCGGGGTGGCAAGATTGGAGGTTACAATATCAATCATATCAGGTACGCAGAGAAGTTGCAACTTTTGTTGGATGAGCGAGAAGAAAGGGTTGACGGTGAATATGGATAAGACCAAAGTGTTGGTTGCATCTAAGACAAATGCACCCAGAGTAGGAATAGAGGCAAGAGGAAGAAGAATGGAGCAAGTGGGAAAAAATCGCATCTAGAAGGCTGCAGATGTGAAAAGAAATTTAGAAAGAGAATTGGAAGTGAAAAGAGAATTGGAATTGCGAAGAGTGCATTTACGAAAATGAAGGCTCTTCTGACAAATAGGAAGCTGTCTACCGAAATTTAAAAAAAACGAGTACCAAAAACCTTTGTATGGTCAGCATTGTTGTATGGGTGTGAGACTTGGACGGTGAAGAGGAAGATGCAAGAAAAGTTGGAAGCAGCTGAAATGTGGTTATGGAAGAGAATTCTTAAGATAGAATGGACAGCAAGAAGAACAAAGGAGGATGTGCTGAGGCAGATGGGTGTGGAAGGGGAAATGGTAACAACAATAAGTAGACAAATGAGATTTCTCGGACATGTAATGAGGAAGAATGAGATGGAAGCTGTGTTATTGACTGGGATGGTGGAGGAATGAAGAGCGAGTGGGCGACAGAGAGAAAAAATGATGGATTGTGTGATGAGAGTGACAGGGGGACATCATGATCCTGCAGAATTGTTACAGTTAACAAGAGACAGAGTA
>BOPN01000943.1:225030-227530 GCA_017312705.2 Penaeus japonicus
ATTTATTCATTTCAATAAACTTTATCTCATTTTATTTCGTGCTGCTTAATGTAAATCAGCATCATTTGATTTCAATACATGCTTGCAGGATCTATATTTGCATCATTGTTTGTCTGGTTAATATTTTTGTTAGTCATTAATGATTGTATTGGTATTGATAGTATCATGACAGTCATAATCATTAATCATCAACCTCATCGTCTTCGTCGTCGTCATCGTCATTGTCACCATCATCATCATTATCATCATCATCATTATCATTATCATAATCATTATCATCATCATTATCATTATCATCATCATCGTCATCATAATTATCATTACCATTACCATTGTTCTTGTTATCAATATTGTCATTATTATCATTACTTATACCTTTCTTATCATCATTATCATTCTTTTATCTATATTGTTATAATCATTGTAATTATCCTATCATTGTAATTATCCTTTTTATCATTATTATCATAATTATCATAATATTTGTTATCCTTATTACTATAATTGTAGTTATTATTATCGTTATCATTATAATGACTATTATCATATTTGCTGTTATCATCATGATATTCTCATTCTTATTATCATCATTATCATTACTATCAATACTATTATTAACATCATTATCATCATAATTATTGTTATCATGCTCATAATTATTATCATTATTGTTATTATCATTACTATCATCAACACAATCCTGATTGCTATTATCATATTCATTATTACATCATGGATCCTGGAATTTTACCATTTTTAACATACAATACAAAATCTTGTATTACTTACATATGTGGTATGGAAACAATATGTAAATGATGTGTAAATAGCAAGATTCATAGATTTCCTTTGGGCGCAAGGGTTTGGAAAAAGAGTATGGAAAGAGATGGTGTGTGTGTGTGTATGTGTGTGTGTGTGTGTGTGTGTGTGTGTGTGTGTGTGTGTGTGTGTGTGTGTGTGTGTGTGTGTGTGTGTGTGTGTGTGTGTGTGTGTGTGTGCGTGTGTGTGTGTGTGTGTGTGTGTGCGTGAGGGAGGGAGAGAGGGAGGGGAGAGAGAGAGAATATAAGAAAGTATAAGAAACTGCCATTAAAAGTGAACCTGAAAATTTTCTAAGAAACTTTGGAAATTCCCTGTCACCTTGGCCTTCTGTGCTTCCTGATGCAGAAAAATCCAAGCAAAGGCGTTCACTGAGTTTCGTCGAGTTTATGCTGCAGTGAATATCCCAGGAAATTCTCCATGTTTACGATTTCTCTCTCTCTCTCTCTCTCTCTCTCTCTCTCTCTCTCTCTCTCTCTCTCTCTCTGCAGTATAAAGTCTACGGTTTTTTCACTTGCTCATCACCCATGGAGGCGATCTTATCCTTCCTATGCGCGAGAGGAAGATAGTCTGATCCTCCCAGTGTCCACTAGGAGCTGTTAATAGAGGAAACTGCTGTTATTTCATACCCTGAAGCCCCAGATATCCCGGGGCCTGGAGCTATGGGAAGAAAATGCCCCGACTTTGTGTGTTTTTACCTATTTTACGAGCTCAATCTTGCTTACTAAGAACCCCCGAATAGTTTTGAGTCTTATAATGAAGCCTCAGCTTAAGGAACGATTCAAATTTGAATAATTTGGTAATTGAAAACTAATTCGGTTATAGCTCAAAGTTTTCTTTCTATGATTAACTTTCATAGCCTTTTTTTTACCCTTTTTACTTAACATGTCCATAGTTTTGGGTCATAATTTATTGCTACATCATAATCGAAGGAGCGAAGAAGAATATTTTTTGCCACAAATTACGTACAAAAGAGTCTAGAAATATGTGATATCCAGCCCCTAAATTCAAGTTTCCAAACTTTCTTCCAAGATAGTCAAAAGGCGATACCTCCCTCTTTTTTTCTTTCTTTCTTTCTTTTCATTTCATTTTGTAATTTTGTGAATTGACTAGGATCTACAACTCATGTAATTCTAAGGTTGTGAGGAAGTTATATTAAGTGGGGATATATTTCTTGAGATAACTGTATGTTCCAGCTGGTGTGAACAGTATCATTAGTCAACATATCATTTTATGCTTTTATATTTGTGGAGTGTTTTTTTTTTTTTTTTTTGTTTTTTTTTTAAGTATCAAAGAAACTGTGGATTTGTGCTTTGCAAAACTAACCTTTAACGTTGCTTCCTTTTTACAGAGTCAACTGAATTGAATATCTAAATCTGACATTTATTTGATTAGTTTTTATCGATTCGGTGATCTATGACAACGTAATTATTTTCTCTCTATTAATATGATCAGATTTTCTTTCTGTTTCTTTCTATAATCATGGTGTTTTTTCTATCTTTCTTTCTTTCTTTCTTTCTCTCCGCGTCCTCCTTGCTCATTCTGCATTATCATCAGTCTTTATCCTATTGCATTCCCACTCTACGCAACATAGACTCCACTACGTATACTTGATCTTTCGTTCCATTCCATATTCTTTGTCAAGCAGTATCATCTTTTCAACTCGTTTCCCTACTTATCAAAC
>BOPN01000943.1:262530-270030 GCA_017312705.2 Penaeus japonicus
ATCATTTGAATCATCTTGCTTATGTTATTGGAAAAGTATTTGTTTATTTATTTCATCACAGTAAGCAGTTGATTAGATATAGTAATCAATCAGAATCATTGCAATCTACATTACCTGCAATATATAAACCATTTCTATTTCTCTTCTCATTCTTATCCTCATTCTTATTCACCATCATTTCTTCTTTGTCTTCTTCGTCGTCTTTTTCTCCTTCTTCTCCTTCTTTCCTCTTTTTCTTCTATTTCTTAATCTTTTTGTTTCTTGATTTTCTTTTTCTTTTTCTTTTCCTTTTCCTATCTTGATGTTTTCCCCATTTCCTTTTCCTTGTCCTATTTATTTTTATTCTTATTTCTCTTTTTCTTTCTCTTTTGTCCTCTTCTTCTGCTTCTGCGTATTCTCTTCTCCTTCTTCCTCTTCTGTTCTTTTTTCTCTTTTTTCTCTTTTTCTCTTTTCTCTTTTTTCCTTTTTTCTTTTTCTTTCTTCTTTTCATTTTTCTTTTTCATTTTTCATTTTTCACTTTCTTTTTCTTTATTGTTATTGTTATTCTCATAATCATTTCTATAAATGATATTAATATTAATATCGCCATTATCATTATTGTTATATGATCCTATCATTGTTATATGACTGTATCATCATTCTTATTATCATCATAATCATATCGTAAATGCCATCCTCATCATATCATCACCTTCACTTCTTGTCTAGTGTTCATATCAAGAGCAAAAAGTTCTGCTCCTCTCGTCTTCCTCTGCAACTAATTTATTCAAAGCGAGAACATGTCTTTAGCTTTTTTTTCTTTCTTTTTCTTTTTCGATCTTTTTTCTTTATCAACAAGAGACGTATTTCCTCTAGATTGCATTCTGGATTTCTACTCTTGACCTAACGCGACCTTGTTCTTTCGATTTTTATAAGATTATATCTGCTGCACGTTACACTTGGGAAATTTATTGGGTATTCGCAAAGGAATAAAAATACTTGGAATACCCAAGATTATTCCTTTACATATTGGGATATAATAACTGATTACACGTGGGCCTTTGTTGCGGAAGGAATTTTAAAAGACATATAGAGTCCAATTCCTTGCGGATAACCTAGCAGTCCGTGTGTGTGTGTGTGTGTGTGTGTGTGTGTGTGTGTGTGTGTGTGTGTGTGTGTGTGTGTGTGTGTGTGTGTGTGTGTGTGTGTGTGTGTGTGGTGTGTGTGTGTGATGTGTGTGTGTGTGATGTGTGTGTGTGTGTGTGTGTGTGTGTGTGTGTGTGTGTGTGTGTGTGTGTGTGTATGTGTAAATATATATATATATATATAAAGGAGGGCATGGGAGGAGGGAGAGTGGGGAGTAGGAAGAAAGAAAGAAAGAAAAAAAAAATGAATATGAGAAAAAAAAGGATGAGGGTGGGAGAGGGAGACAGTCCGAGATGAAAGCCGTCCATAAGAGTCGTGAATAATCACCGCCTTAATATCAGGTTGATGGTCTGCCTGCGGCCAGTCTGCCGGGCATACTAATCGCCTCTGGCCTGTGCGGGAAGGAGGGCTTCGTGTTCAAATGCGCTTTATTTATTGTATTGTTCTTTGCTGGGCTGTTTCTTCGTTCGTGTGGGTGGGGTGTGGGGGTGTGGGGGTGTGGGTGTGTGGGTGGGGGTGCGGGTGTTGGTGTGGGTTTGGGTGAGGGTTTGGGTGTGGGGTTGGGTTTGGGTGTGTGGGGTGGGTGTGGGTTTGGGTTTGGGTGTGTGGGGTGTGTGTGGGTGTGGGTTTGAGTGTGGGTTTGGGTGTTGGTGTGGGTGTGAGTGTGAGTGTGGGTGTGGGTGTGGGTGTGGGTGTGGGTGTGTGTGTGTGTGTGTGTGTGTGTGTGTGTGTGTGTGTGTGTGTGTGTGTGTGTGTGTGCATACATGTATGTATGTATGTAAGCATGTACATATGTATAGCCCTCCTCTCTCCCTTTTCATAGCTCAGTCCCAGAGCGCTTCCCTCTGCTTTTACTCCCATCAAAAATCCTACGCCACGATTTTCATTTCTTCCATATCATATTTCAGTTAATATAGATCAGGATCTTCCCTTTAATTATCATCATCACGATATTCTTAGGATATTCTTATCACGAAATTCTGAGGCTGCTCTTATCACGAAATTCTTAAGAATCATTGCCGAACATATGTAGAAAAATTATTCAAACTCTATACAGGTGCGTGTCATATACAAATGAGGGTAGATTGTCATTAATACAGATAGATTAGCTTTACATGATGAACTTAATTTCATATCAGAATCTCTTTCATCGGTAGGAGAATAGGGAAATAGGCGTTATATCATCACAATTACTTATGTTGTCATTATCATTATCATTATTATCATTATCTGTCTCTTTATTATTGTTATTATTATGATTATCATTATCGTTTTTATTGTAACCATTATTAGTAGTATCATGTTCATTATCAATAGTCTCATTATCATGATCATTATTCATCATTATCATTATCATTGTTAACATCGTCATTGTTATCATCATTACTGCTATTCTTATCATTATTATTATTATCGTTATCATCATTATCAGTATCATGACTGTTATTATTCCTTTTATAATTATTTTCATTATTATTTTCATTATTATTTTTTATCATTATTATCATTATCATTATCATCATCATTATCATTAGTAGTATTATCATTATCATCATCATTACTTTCATTATTATAATAATTATTATTAGTATTATCATTATCATCATTACTACTTTTATCATTCTCATAAACATTATCATTATTACTGTTACTATCATTTCCATCATTATTATCATTACTATTATTATCATTATTATTTTTATTATTATCACTGTCATTGTTATTACTATTATTATCATTAATATTATTATTATTATCACTGTCATTGTTATTACTATCATTATCATTATTATTACTAGTATTACTATCATTAATATCTTTTCCACCATTATTTTCATTATCATTATCATAATAATTGTTATTATTGTTTTTACCCTCATTATTATCATTATCATTATTATTATTATAATTGTTTTTATCATTATAATTCTTATCAACATCTTTATCATCAATATTACTATTATTATCCTTATAATTGTCTTTATCCCTAGGTTCATCATTATCACCATTACCATAATAATTATTATCATTATTACTAGTATTTTTATAATTTTCATTATTAGTATGATTATTAAAATCATTTTCATTATCACCATTATCATTGTTATCATTATCATTAGTAGTAGTAGTAGTTTAATCATTATTATCGTTATTATTATTTACAATATTATTATGATTAGGATGATTATTATTAATGTCATCATTAATATTATCATTATCATTGCCATTATCATTACTATTATAATTCATTTTACCGTTATCTTTGTATATACCGTTATTTTTGTTACCATTATTATTTTTATCACCATCTTCATAATTACCATTATTATTATTATCATATCATTATCATTATCATTACTATCATAATCATCATCACTATTATCATTATCTTTATTATCATTATCATTACCATCATTATAGTTATAAGTATCATCAATAATAATTTATCATTATAATCATCATCAACCTTATCATCTTTATCATTATCATTATCTTCATCATCATCAAAACCATAACCATAACCATAATCATGACCATTATCATCAATATCATTATCATCATCATTATTACTATCATCACCATAATCATAATTATAACAAAGATGATAATTAAAGTACAAGGATATTACTACCAGTACTAAAAAAAAGCAACAAGACAACAATAAAGATAACAACAATAACAACAAGGCACAAATATTCCTCACAGCAATACAAAGGCGTAAAAAAGAGTATTGCAAAAGGCATGTGAACATTCGCCGCCGGATATGTGTTCACTCATCCCGGTTCTATAGCCGTTCGTATGAGGAACAAAAATACGGAGTCTGGAAAGAGTGCAGAATATATATCGTGATGTTTCGTGTTATATTAAAGTCGGCATTAGGCGATACAGGCGAGGTGGGTCGTATGGCCTGATGGACTGATCTTTCTTTTGTTTTTATTTTGTCTTTCTTTTTCTTTTTCTTTTTCTTTTTCTTCTTCTTCTTCTTCTTCGTCGTCTTCTTTTATCGAGTTTTGTTTTATTTCATTTTTTTTTCTGGGTTTTCTTTAACTTCTTTTGTGTTTTTTTTCTTTTTTTTCTCCTTTTCTTCTTCGTCTTCTTTTTCCTCTTCTACTTTTTCCAACTCTTCTCCTTTTTTCACTAGCTCTTTCTCTGTTTCTCACTCTCTTTCTTTCTTTCCTTTTGTCATTTTCTTTCTCCTCCTTCCTCTCCTTCTGAAGTCCAAAAGTCCAATCCGTTTTCGAAAAAGCTTATCGAATTCTACGCCCTGCTTTATTTATTTGTTTGTTTGCTCTTCTCCTTCCTCCGATTGCATCCAATATTGTTGTTCTCTTTAGTTTTATCTTATTTCCTTCTTCCCTTCTGAACCACCACAACACTCACCTCTCGAGCCACCCGAAGCAGTTCGCCTGGGCAACAAAAACGGACGAGCCAAACCCACATAAAGAAAGAAAAATCCCTCGAGGGCCTTCTTTCCTCAAGTGCTTTTCCTTTTTTTTTCTCGAGAGGTTGGAAACAATGACACAAGAACAACGTCTTCGAGTAGTTCGTACTTACCCCGTCAGGTTTGCGGTCCAGCCTCGGTACAGTCACCAACACGTACTGTCCGTGGTTCGCTGTTTGGGAGGACTCGTTGTAAACACTGCGCTGTTTTGGAGGGAAAAAAGGGGGTTGTATGGCATGCTGTTTATGACGTGCTGTTGACAACTTGCTGTTTTGTGACGTGCTGTTTATGGCATGTCTTTGAGGGTTGGGCGTGCTTGCTCTATGAGTATATGGTTAATTGTGTTATGCTTTCCTAGTATGATTTCCAGTTAGATTGCTGTATGCTGTGTTATTATTACCAAGCTAACGGTTCATAAATGTTATATGAGTACGATTTGCTTATGATAACGTGTTATTTGAATAGTACGTGTTCACTGAGGGGGGGATTTGCTAGACTTGACTTGCTCTTTCAGAAGGACAGGTCAAGGACGCACTGGTTAAGTATGAAGCGTCACTGAAAAACACGCTTCCTTAAGAAATAAACAAAGTATGCTTTGTTACTATGGTATGAGGATATTTCCTTGGTCCATGTTAAAGATGATACGGATAAATCAAATAATTTATATGTACATTATTCTGTGAATGATTAACCTGTGTGTGTGTGTTTGTGTCTGTGTGTGTGTGTGTGTGTGTGTGTGTGTGTGTGTGTGTGTGTGTGTGTGTTTGTGTGTGTATGGGTATGATTTAGTGTACAGAATTTTGTTTACTTTATTGAATGAATACCCACTGAGCCGTATTATAGAATAAAAAAAATGTTATATCCTATTTTTCATAATACACCGGGGATATTGCCAGTGATCGCTATAGTGGAAACGCCTCAATATAGACGATTTGGCAACGCATCGCCCCGACTAAGGAATGCAATATTTTGGTCATAGTTTGGTTGTTTCATAGATTCTTTTCTTCAATTTGCTGATGATGGAATGGGTATTTTTAGGAGCGCCAGCCAAGGTATAAAAACAGTGCTTGGTTAAAGGGGAGAATTTGAAATTAGTAAAGGAGAGACAGCCAGGTTTTTGAGATCCATGTTGAGGGTTGAAATCGAATAGATTCAAATCATTATCATCTTTTGTTTATATCAAGAGTTTTCTTTGCGTGAAATATCTATCAAATATCCCCGCGCCTTAACACTGATAGGTTGACAGCTGTTTCTGCAATCCTGCAATCTACCTTTATTCTAAACACTGTCTCTATTATAAAAGAATAGAGAAAGAGAAATATTCACTACCTCTTGAATCTATTTAATCATTCAGATGCAGACTATTCATCGGTTTTAATCCGTCTTTTGTTCCAATGTTGTTCATTATATATATATATCTATATTTACAAAGGGAAACAGAATGAATACTTGAACAAACAGATGGTGTGTTTGCGTGTGTATATATATGTGTATATATACATACATACATACATATATATATATAAACACACACACATGCATGTGTGTGGTGAGTGTGAGTGTGAGTGTGAGTGTGAGTGTGAGTGTGTGAGTGTGAGTGTGTGTGTGTGTGTGTGTGTGTGTGTGTGTGTGTGTGTTTATATATGTATACATAAACTGATAAAAGAAAAAAAATATCCTGAACCGCAAAAAAAATGTCATGCAAACAAACATTTAGCATTGCCATCATGCGTCATGCAGCGACTTCCAGTGTGTAGCTTTCGCTATTGTTATCAAGTCCAACTCGTGTCCAACACATGATCTGTCTACTTATCTATAACGTGCTCGAAAGCGCAATCTACATTAGTTCTTTGGCAGGCTTCTATTTTGTTTTTTTGTTTTCCCAATTCAGTGACTCACTAGATAATTCGGGTGGAGGCTGGGACGTCTGGCCAGGATAATGTGCCTGCCGTGGAAGCGGAGGAAGATCTGGCAGTCGTAAACACTCCTCTGATGACCCACAGAAGGTGAAATGTAAGCATGTCGCTTCTCAACTGTTTTCCTCTCACTCACTCAATCTCTTTCTCTTTCTCTTTCTCGGTGTGTGTGTGTGTGTGTGTGTGTGTGTGTGTGTGTGTGTGTGTGTGTGTGTGTGTGTGTGTGTGTGTGTGTGTGTGTGTGTGTGTGTGTGTGTGTGTGTGTGTGTGTGTGTGTGTGTGTGTGTGTGTGTGTGAGTGTGTGATTGTGAGTGTGTGAGTGTGTGTGTGTGTGTGTGTGTGTGTGTGTGTGTGTGTGTGTGTGTGTGTGTGTGTGTGTGTGTGTGTGTGTGTGTGTGTGTGTGTGTGTGTGTGTGTGTGTGTGTGTGTGTGTGTGTGTGTGTGTGTGTGTGTGTGTGTGTGTGTGTGTGTGTGTTTGAAGAAACACAAATAAGAGAAAATAAATCCGAGTATCATCAATGTACGATCTAAGGACAGTTGAAACCAGATCTTTTCCTGTGGTGCAAGAGAGAACATAGAGCTTAGCAATAAAGCTCCATAAATGATACTTTCTTGTTCAAATTCAGAAATACGTGGGACAATTTTTCCCTAATAACCAACGTCTTATCATTATTTTTGGATACATTGACGACTAAATAAAACTGAACTAACGATTACAAAAAAAAACACCTTTTCACTGCTCTGTGAATTAGTTAGACTTAATAGATACACTAAAACACTCTCTACGAACATCAAAAATGAGTCAGCCCATCAAAATTACATATGTTCCTCAAGAAGTTAAGAACGTAAGATTGGCATACTTTGGCCAGTTAACCTTTCCCTCTCGTAAATAATTATGTGAGATGCCGGGGCATTCGTTCCCCCAAGGCAAATTTAATAAAGTTGTTCACAAATAGCAACACTATTTTGTTCTTCCTCTTTTTTCTTTTAAGAGCGAGTCGGTCATTTCAGATTTGT
>BOPN01000943.1:277530-280831 GCA_017312705.2 Penaeus japonicus
TGGCTACGTCGTGGTGTATCTTATGCCTGTCTGAGTTTATCGTTGGGAATCGTAACGAAATGCGAAAGTAGTATCCACCGGTGACAGTAAATCGTTCGATCGTCGTTATTGTGTCGTTGACATTAACGCAATCGCGATCAGGAAGGAAATTCATCCTCCAAAACTCAATACGATTTTTTGGGGTCTTTGCGAATCGGTATAAAAATCGTAAATATCTTGATGGAGAACAAAAAGTTTAGCTATACGAGCAATTATATGTATAATTCTATTCTATATATATTCTAAGTGGTGCCACTGCTTCCGTATCCAATAGTTATCAAAGCGTTTGATTCCTAATCTAGATCCTATGATGGAGTACAGGGATTTGCAGAGTTCCGGCCTGTCGATATTTTCCCTTTTTTTTTTTTTTTTTTTTTTTTTTAAGTTCTAGACTTCCTCTCACTGTGGCCAGTACACAAACTCTCAATGCCTGCCTGCCTGCCTGCCTGCCTGCCTGCCTGCCTGCCTGCCTGCCTGCCTGCCTGCCTGCCTGCCTGCCTGCCTGCCTGCCTGCCTGCCTGCCTGCCTGCCTGCCTGCCTGCCTGCCTGCCTGCCTGCCTGCCTGCCTGCCTGCCTGCCTGCCTGCCTGCCTGCCTGCCTGCCTGCCTGCCTGCCTGCCTGCCTGCCTGCCTGCCTGCCTGCCTGCCTGCCTGCCTGCCTGCCTGCCTGCCTGCCTGCCTGCCTGCCTGCCTGCCTGCCTGCCTGCCTGCCTGCCTGCCTGCCTGCCTGCCTGCCTGCCTGCCTGCCTGCCTGCCTGCCTGCCTGCCTGCCTGCCTGCCTGCCTGCCTGCCTGCCTGCCTGCCTGCCTGCCTGCCTGCCTGCCTGCCTGCCTGCCTGCCTGCCTGCCTGCCTGCCTGCCTGCCTGCCTGCCTGCCTGCCTGCCTGCCTGCCTGCCTGCCTGCCTGCCTGCCTGCCTGCCTGCCTGCCTGCCTGCCTGCCTGCCTGCCTGCCTGCCTGCCTGCCTGCCTGCCTGCCTGCCTGCCTGCCTGCCTGCCTGCCTGCCTGCCTGCCTGCCTGCCTGCCTGCCTGCCTGCCTGCCTGCCTGCCTGCCTGCCTGCCTGCCTGCCTGCCTGCCTGCCTGCCTGCCTGCCTGCCTGCCTGCCTGCCTGCCTGCCTGCCTGCCTGCCTGCCTGCCTGCCTGCCTGCCTGCCTGCCTGCCTGCCTGCCTGCCTGCCTGCCTGCCTGCCTGCCTGCCTGCCTGCCTGCCTGCCTGCCTGCCTGCCTGCCTGCCTGCCTGCCTGCCTGCCTGCCTGCCTGCCTGCCTGCCTGCCTGCCTGCCTGCCTGCCTGCCTGCCTGCCTGCCTGCCTGCCTGCCTGCCTGCCTGCCTGCCTGCCTGCCTGCCTGCCTGCCTGCCTGCCTGCCTGCCTGCCTGCCTGCCTGCCTGCCTGCCTGCCTGCCTGCCTGCCTGCCTGCCTGCCTGCCTGCCTGCCTGCCTGCCTGCCTGCCTGCCTGCCTGCCTGCCTGCCTGCCTGCCTGCCTGCCTGCCTGCCTGCCTGCCTGCCTGCCTGCCTGCCTGCCTGCCTGCCTGCCTGCCTGCCTGCCTGCCTGCCTGCCTGCCTGCCTGCCTGCCTGCCTGCCTGCCTGCCTGCCTGCCTGCCTGCCTGCCTGCCTGCCTGCCTGCCTGCCTGCCTGCCTGCCTGCCTGCCTGCCTGCCTGCCTGCCTGCCTGCCTGCCTGCCTGCCTGCCTGCCTGCCTGCCTGCCTGCCTGCCTGCCTGCCTGCCTGCCTGCCTGCCTGCCTGCCTGCCTGCCTGCCTGCCTGCCTGCCTGCCTGCCTGCCTGCCTGCCTGCCTGCCTGCCTGCCTGCCTGCCTGCCTGCCTGCCTGCCTGCCTGCCTGCCTGCCTGCCTGCCTGCCTGCCTGCCTGCCTGCCTGCCTGCCTGCCTGCCTGCCTGCCTGCCTGCCTGCCTGCCTGCCTGCCTGCCTGCCTGCCTGCCTGCCTGCCTGCCTGCCTGCCTGCCTGCCTGCCTGCCTGCCTGCCTGCCTGCCTGCCTGCCTGCCTGCCTGCCTGCCTGCCTGCCTGCCTGCCTGCCTGCCTGCCTGCCTGCCTGCCTGCCTGCCTGCCTGCCTGCCTGCCTGCCTGCCTGCCTGCCTGCCTGCCTGCCTGCCTGCCTGCCTGCCTGCCTGCCTGCCTGCCTGCCTGCCTGCCTGCCTGCCTGCCTGCCTGCCTGCCTGCCTGCCTGCCTGCCTGCCTGCCTGCCTGCCTGCCTGCCTGCCTGCCTGCCTGCCTGCCTGCCTGCCTGCCTGCCTGCCTGCCTGCCTGCCTGCCTGCCTGCCTGCCTGCCTGCCTGCCTGCCTGCCTGCCTGCCTGCCTGCCTGCCTGCCTGCCTGCCTGCCTGCCTGCCTGCCTGCCTGCCTGCCTGCCTGCCTGCCTGCCTGCCTGCCTGCCTGCCTGCCTGCCTGCCTGCCTGCCTGCCTGCCTGCCTGCCTGCCTGCCTGCCTGCCTGCCTGCCTGCCTGCCTGCCTGCCTGCCTGCCTGCCTGCCTGCCTGCCTGCCTGCCTGCCTGCCTGCCTGCCTGCCTGCCTGCCTGCCTGCCTGCCTGCCTGCCTGCCTGCCTGCCTGCCTGCCTGCCTGCCTGCCTGCCTGCCTGCCTGCCTGCCTGCCTGCCTGCCTGCCTGCCTGCCTGCCTGCCTGCCTGCCTGCCTGCCTGCCTGCCTGCCTGCCTGCCTGCCTGCCTGCCTGCCTGCCTGCCTGCCTGCCTGCCTGCCTGCCTGCCTGCCTGCCTGCCTGCCTGCCTGCCTGCCTGCCTGCCTGCCTGCCTGCCTGCCTGCCTGCCTGCCTGCCTGCCTGCCTGCCTGCCTGCCTGCCTGCCTGCCTGCCTGCCTGCCTGCCTGCCTGCCTGCCTGCCTGTCTGCCTGCCTGCCTGCCTGCCTGCCTGCCTGCCTGCCTGCCTGCCTGCCTGCCTGCCTGCCTGCCTGCCTGCCTGCCTGTCTGCCTGCCTGCCTGCCTGCCTGCCTGCCTGCCTGCCTGCCTGTCTGCCTGCCTGCCTGTCTGCCTGCCTGTCTGTCTGTCTGTCTGCCTGCCTGCCTGCCTGCCTGTCTGCCTGCCTGCCTGTATGCATGTATGTATGATGTATGTACATATATACATATACATTTCCCCGGTTTGAGCTTCCGAAGTCTGGCCGGCTGGAAACAAGTGCTTCGTGTGTCTCCACCGTGTCTCCTCTTCAACCAATACACACGAACAGCTGATCGATGGTTTTCCTTCTCCATCTAGTCTCTTTTTAGTCGCTCTTGAACAGCACAAGGAGATAACCCATT
>BOPN01000943.1:316104-321104 GCA_017312705.2 Penaeus japonicus
GTTGGATGGTTGGTTAGTTGGTTGGATTGATGGCTGGTTGGATGGTTGGTTGGTTGGTTAGTTGGATGGAGGGTTGGTTGGTTGGTTGGATGGATGGATGGATGGTTGGATGGTTGGTTGGATGGATGGTTGGTTGGATGGATGGTTGGATGGATGGATGGTTGGTTGGATGGATGGTTGGTTGGATGGATGGTTGGTTGGATGGATGGTTGGTTGGTTGGATGGATGGTTGGTTGGATGGATGGATGGTTGGTTGGATGGATGGTTGGATGGATGGATGGTTGGTTGGATGGATGGATGGTTGGTTGGTTGGATGGATGGTTGGTCGGTTGGTTGGTCAGTTGGATGGTTGGTTGGTCGGTTGGATGGTTGGATGGATGGATGGATCGATGGATGGTTGGTTGATTGATTGATTAGGTGATTGGCTGGTTGATTAATTGGTTAACTGATAGATTGATTGATTGATTGACCGACTGATCGATTGACAGATAGATAGACAGACAAATGGCTAGATGTATGCAAGACCCTATCGGAAATGCACAATAAGAAGACATAAAAGATAATAAATCAATTAATAAACCTCACCAGAACGAAAGGCCTCCGAGAGAAAAGTTATGGCCGGAACCTCCCTAATCTATTAAATAAATTCTGCCACAAAGCGGTTGCTTGGTCCAACTGTCCCGCATCGGACGCCTGTGGACAGAGCGTCGCCAGAAAGCAGACACTTTCTCGGATGGAAGTTCTGGCCATTAAACAAAACGTGAGAGCTGATTGGATCGCTTTCTGCACGTGAGATCGCCGACCAAATAAGCCAAGCGAATAAGTTAGCTGGAGGAATTAAACAAGGCCAAGTCATGGCACCTTGGAGGAATTAAACAAGGCCAAGTCATGGCACCTTCGAGGAATTAAACAAGGCCAAGTCATGGCACCTTGGAGGAATTAAACAAGGCCAAGTCATGGCACCTTGGAGGAATTAAACAAGGCCAAGTCATGGCACCTTCGAGGAATTAAACAAGGCCAAGTCATGGCACCTTGGAGGAATTAAACAAGGCCAAGTCATGGCACCTTGGAGGAATTAAACAAGGCCAAGTCATGGCACCTTGGAGGAATGAAACAAGGCCAAGTCATGGCACCTTGGAGGAATTAAACAAGGCCAAGTCATGGCACCTTGGAGGAATGAAACAAGGCCAAGTCATGGCACCTTGGAGGAATTAAACAAGGCCAAGTCATGGCACCTTGGAGGAATTAAACAAGGCCAAGTCATGGCACCTTGGAGGAATTAAACAAGGCCAAGTCATGGCACCTTCGAGGAATTAAACAAGGCCAAGTCATGGCACCTTCGAGGAATTAAACAAGGCCAAGTCATGGCACCTTGGAGGAATTAAACAAGGCCAAGTCATGGCACCTTGGAGGAATTAAACAAGGCCAAGTCATGGCACCTTGGAGGAATTAAACAAGGCCAAGTCATGGCACCTTCGAGGAATTAAACAAGGCCAAGTCATGGCACCTTCGAGGAATTAAACAAGGCCAAGTCATGGCACCTTGGAGGAATTAAACAAGGCCAAGTCATGGCACCTTGGAGGAATTAAACAAGGCCAAGTCATGGCACCTTGGAGGAATTAAACAAGGCCAAGTCATGGCACCTTGCGTGGCAATTATGATCCCAAGGAGTGCATACACGTAGTATTAACCAAGACCCAACACAGGTGCTAATCCGTTGCATATAAAGTAAAATTGAATTTGACTGCATTCCCAGGTGACTTTAATGTGGAAGTAAAGTTAGAGAATACGAAAGTGTGGCGTCGATAATAGGAACGAAAGGGGCAAGTATATATATATATATACATATATATATATATATATATATATATATATATATATATATATATATATATATATATATATATATATGTATATATATATATATATATATATATATATATATATATATATATATATATATATATATGTATATATATATATATATATATATATATATATATATATATATATATATACATATATATATGTATATATATATATATATATATATATATATATATATATATATATATATATATATATATATATATATATATATATATATGTATATATATATATATATATATATATATATATATATATATATATATATATATATATATATATATATATATATATATATATATATATATATATATATATATGCATTGCATTTGCAGAAAAAAATGCGTGTGGATACTGAAGCCAGACTGTGTGATTTCAGATAAATGTAATGTAACTGAAGCATTTGTTATCAGCAAGATAAATCACGGTTTCGTCGGTTGCTCATTGCAATCTAACTTTAGGCGCAAAAGGAAAAACTTGTGTTAAAAAAGACCAGCAAACTTAAATGCATTTAAACATATTTCTAGGAGACATTCAGTTAGAATTAGAAAATCTACCCACATTCGTTTAGCTAAAGGAAATGCCTGCCTATAAGACAAAGTCAATCATATCTAATATCATATCAATTATATATGTTATACTATTTCCTGAAACGTGTTCCTGTAATATCCTGGGAGGATATTACAGAAGTATTATCCCCGAGAACAGGTGAGTTTCAGATCCGGATATTCTACCGTAGATCACTCACGTACTAGTTTCCCTATAATCCATTCAATACGAGAATACTTTGAACTCCGTAAAAAAATAAATAAATAAATAAAAAATCCGGTGGCATCTGTACGAACAGTATAACCAGTTGTCTGGTTGGATTTATAACACAGATAGGATGCGTACGTGGAAGTTTTCGAAAACTATGTTAGGATAAAACGGATGAATATTGTAACGTTAAATACATTTATGATCCGTTGACGACAATACTATAAATTCAGAAAATGGTGAAGGTGATATACAGGATATAGAAGCCTTTTTAGAGACTGAACTCGAAAACGTAGATCTCAAAAATATATAAAAACTAGAGTGGGGATCGTTAATGAAATCGTAAAGAAGAGATATTGCACTTAGAAATATTATTCTTAGAGAGGTTATTTATTGACTGTTTCTTTGGAGAAAATAATATTAGATCTAAAAAAAAAATCAAAACGAAAAAGAAAAGAAAAGAATCAATAAGTTTCGACACAAGATCAGAAAAAAAAATCAAAGAACTTCCAGAGCTATGGAAAGATCATTATAAGATGCATCATTAAGAGAGCATATCAGAAGACAACCTGGTCTCAAGAATAGACCAAGAATAGGTTCACGATTTCAAACAAGTTACAATGGGAAGTGAGTGGAGATGGATATGGCTTGTTGCGCGAGGCAATGACAGTCGTTGGGCCGAGCGCTCGACAGATAAAGGAGAGCAATTTGTAAGGCGGAGAAACGGGAGGCTGTTATTGGGTGGAATGAATGCATGGGCGGAACACCGAAAAAAATGTGGGGAGCGATGGTGGAAATAGAGATATAAGGATAGACGTGCGTGTGTGTGTGTGTGTGTGTGTGTGTGTGTGTTTTACCAGAAGTGTTTCCATGTACGTTACATTATAATATCACCGGTTTATAGGAATATTGCTCCGGCGTTAGGGATCAGGATTATTAATCTCTTTAACTATTCAATATTTTCTATACGTATCTCCTATGTCGATCATATGAAACACATTCTAGTTCCATTTGCCTTTTGTACAAATGGAATATATACACGCACGTTTAAACTCAGACATACACACATTATAAACACAAACAAAAACATACACACCCCCACACTGCATACAAACATACAGACACACAATAGACACACAGACACATACACACTTGCATATAAATATTCAAATTGAAGCTCACATCAGCAATCATTTCACGGATATCATGAAAACTCTGAACTCTTCTAACATTTTGTTCATAAACGCCCATTGTTCCTTCATATTATCTCAAATTCGCGTTATGAATTTAATTTCCATTATCATTCTTATCATAAAAAGTTTCCAGTATTCGAAAAGATTAAACGGTCGTAAGTTTAAAACATTTTTACTCTTGAGAAAACCAAACTGAACTTGAAGCCACTCGTCGAGTTTTGTTTACAACGGATGGATGCACTTTGGATACACGTGCGAGTGAATTCTGAAGCCGAAAATACAGCCGTAGTTCAAAAGTTTTAGAGCTCTGTTGTAGAAATAGAATATGAAATAACCTCTGCCCATTAAAAAAAAAGAGAGTCCTTTCATTTTAAACATGAATTATTTTGTGCATAGATGAATGGTGTATTGTTTGAACCCCAAAAGTCAGCGTCCGATACCATCCGCTCACTGATGAACATTTGACTGTATTGAACATCATGATAGGATGAATAGCAACACAATATATATATATATCGCATTCGTAAATAGAATAGGATCATAAGGAGGGTATCTTATGAAATCAATCTTTAACAATGAGCATCGTTAATATGCGATTTATACATGAAATAATTGCGAAGTGCTTCAATACACAATTAACGCCGAATGGCCGCACACTGCTGCGAATCAATACAAATGAGCTAATTCAAATGTCGAGCGACTGGCTCCCTGACATAATGAATTTTAAGTCTAGTCAGCTGCTCCTTTTGTCATCCGATCATTTGCTAATCATCGACCTTTTTTTTTGTCTTTTTGGTTATCGTTTTTATGGGCGTGTCTTGGTTATTTGAATGGACGCTTGTAACACCAGGGGCTCACATCTATAATGAATGTCACTAACTTTACAAGTCGAAACACACACACACACACACACACATGACACCACACACAAGCATGCACACACACCCACACACACACACACACACACAGACACACACACACACACACACACACACACACACACACACACACACACACACACACACACACACACACACACACCCATTTACACAGCGGGGTATTTTCCCCTTCCTTGCCGCACCAGCACTCACGGTCCGCTAGCAAATCACCTCTTTCACTTTAGCCCATTCATCCCCTTGAGCTCCCTCCCCCCCCTCCCCACCC
>BOPN01000943.1:338604-341104 GCA_017312705.2 Penaeus japonicus
GCCATAAATTTATTGTAGTTCGATTTTACCTTCTCCCCCGTTCTTACTGCATGAATATATGAAAACGCTCTAATCAGTACTGACTAAAAAAAAAAACATTACTTACCAGGGGTGTTCAAAACGTTTTGGCAACGGGTTAACAAAGGCGCACTCACACTCCTTCAACATACTCTCCCCCGAGGTTTCCACATTTCTGGTGTCATGTCATCCACTTGATGAAGCACTCTGAGTACTCACAAAAAGGTATATTCTTCAGCTCTGTATTTATCCTTCTGGCAATGTCCTGTTCCCTCTGAAAATTGATCACAGCAATTTTTTTATTCTGACAACTTAGGAAATACCCAAACGTCACATGGTGCTAGTTCGGGACTGTAAGGTGGGTGGTCAGTGAGTTGCAGCTTGAGTTTTGGAGTTTTGACAGCCGTGTGTCAGGAGGCGCTGTCGTGGTGAAGGTGGACCTTTCCCGAGGCTTCGTTTTTTTCTCAACTTTCCACTACTGACCTAGGAACTGTTTCTGTATATTAAGTTGTATGTATAGTTATATCTGACCTTTGAGCACAGGTCAACGGATACAGGACCGGTTGCACTGAAGAACATGATGGACATTTGCATTAGTGATTGAAATCCTTCCTGGACAACAGTGGGCCTCCTTTTACTTGAAGTAAAACCACTTCTCGTCACCAGTCACCATGCCTGAGATGCGTTTTTGACCTTCAAGACCGAATTCAGAGAGAACTGCTGAAACACACTGTTCTCTTCTCCCTCTTTCGTCGTCTAACAGGAGATGCTGCGCGCTTCTAGAACAATTCCTCCCCATATTTAGATCTTCATGAATGATCGTATGGACACTGCCAATAGAGAGTTCAAGCTCGTCACCAAGAAGAGCAATTGTTGCGTGTCGATCGTCACTGATCATTCGTCCAACGGGAGCAATGTCTTCCTCGGTCCTTGGCGTGGAAGGACGTCTGGACCGAGTGTCATCTTCAAATGATTTTCGCCCAGTCGTGAAAGGCGATACCCACCTTGCTGCTGTGCGATGTGAGAGATTTCCTACCTGGAGCTTCACTCGAGTTAGCTTGAATCTGCGCCTCATTCTCATGAAAACATAGAATCTCCAGTCGGTTCCGTGCGGTGCGGCCATTCCCAGGCAGAGCTACAGTCGCCACACACACATACAGACATACACACACCACACATACACATACACACACATACATACATACACACATACACATACACACACACGCGAGCGGGGGGGGGGTATTCTTAGCCCGCGAGTGCAGTACTAGTCGTGTGGTCTAATTGGTTTAGCACCGCACTCTCGGGCTAATGCCTGAGGGCGGCAGAGGTTCGACTCCGGGTCAGAAAGGTATGTTATACATCTATATCAATGCAGTATTATTCAGTTTTATAAATATATGTGTGTGTGTGTGGGTGTGTATATATGTATGTGTACAGTCCGGTAAAAAGAATATCTCACTCTAAGAGAAATATAATCAACCAGAGGAAACAAAAACAATTAATATAAGGGCTTGGATTCTTTGAACTGCGGCTGATCTCGCTTCCTTCCCTACGGAGTATCTCTCCAAGCCTTACCTGACCTACTGCCTATCCAGCTGACCCTCTGAATCACCTTCCAGTTCGTCGTCCTTCTCCAGAATTATCCAGGTCACTGCTTTATATATACATCATATTCATTTTGTTTGTTGGTTTTTTTTAAATGGCGATCAAGCCGTAGTGATCAATACACACATACACGTGGGTACATACATGAGGGTATTAAATGATTGAAATGAAAATACGAAGTAGCAGTCGCATTCTACAGTAAGGTTCAGTCGAGTGAAATAAGTGCTGGTTTGTCTGTGAGATAGTAGATACGTTGTGCGAGTGTAGTTTCAGGGAGTTTTATCATTTACAGCTTTGCTTCCCATTAGCATCTGCAATGCATAACCGCTACATAGTTGGGTAGATAGATATAACTGTTAAATGAACTATGGCTGACTTACACAGCTCTTGTGTAGTGTTTCCCAAACCTCAGGTGATCGTGTCTCCCTTCTAGCTATGTATTACCAACAATATGTCCTTTGTATTTATCCTCTATACCACTTTGGCCGTTACTGTCCTAAACACCACAGCCCTCACCACCCATCCATCACTCGCCCCATCACAGTCATTACTATACTTAACACCACCATGGCCTTCACCATCCACCTGGTCACGAGAGTCATCACCAACCTCACCACCATGATGCACACTGGTCCAGTATCGCCTAAACCTGGCTAAAACTCTACGGTAAAGTTAATTTGGTTTCACGTCACAGTTCGGAGACAAGGTCTCATCAAAATATATATTGACATAAAATGTGTTTAACTTTAGTTATAAATATTAAATATATTACATATTTGGTATCGATATACAAACCCTGCATCCTTCACCATCATTGTCATTATCATTTTCAGCATTACTATCAACATCACTATCACTATGTTACTATCACTGT
>BOPN01000943.1:343604-346104 GCA_017312705.2 Penaeus japonicus
CACCAGGTCAGAGCTGTTCGCTCTAGTCTGTCTGTCTGACCTGATCTGTCTCTCTCTGCTCTGCCCTGGGTTCCTTGTGTATCCTTAAGTACAAATCCTGAATCAACTTTCTACGCCTAAGGCCTTCCGTTAGCAAACACAGCTGCTAGAGCAACGGGAGTTTCGAGGCGGAAACGACCACAGAAAACAGGACACGTCAGGTCAAAACAGACTGCCAGCGATATACATTGAATTAAGTAAAAATATAAAATCAATGTCTTAGGTCACATAATATCAATACCAGTGCCTTACATCGTGATGTAAGCACTGATTTTCCAGACTATTACTGTTATTTGATAATACAGTCTTTGTAATGCTAGCTCCTTAAGACACACTGTTTCCTAGCAACTAGTGTACCGAACCGGAACCACCATTAAAACCTCTTCGTTGACCCAACTACAATTTATATGTTATAGCAGGAGGAATCCGTAGACATCTCCCTCCTTCTCATCTTCATCACCATTTGGTAATATGTGTATTTTCATTGCTGTGTAGCATGCAATAGTCTGCTTCCGGTCCCTTCAGCTGTTTTCGTTAGTCGAATGGCCCGAGGCAGGGAAAGTGTCACAGAGTTGCCAGCGTCACCACCGAAACGGGTCATAAGAACAAGAGGTAAAGACAGAGAGCAGAGAGAGATTACAGAACAGGTCAGACAGACAGGCAGAGCGGACAGCTCCTAGTGTATTAACAAGAGTCCACAATAAAGACCATGGCACGTGAACGTCTGTCTGTTTATCCACCGATCACAACCAGGGCATCGAGCAGGTTACACCTACAACAACTGCCAGAGTGGTGGCTTCCAACTGTTGGCACCGGTGGCTTACAGAGAGGAGAGAAAGGAGAGAGAGGGTTAGGGGGGAAAGAGAGGAAGAGAGAAAAGGAGAGGGGGAGAGAAAAGAGAAGAAGAAAGAAAGAGAGGTGGGGGGGGGGAGCAGAAGAGAGAGAGTGGGAGGGGAGAGAAAGGAGAGGAAAAGAGAGAGAGGGTTAGGGGGGAAAGAGAGGAAGAGAGAAAAGGAGAGGGGGAGAGAAAAGAGAGGAAGAAAGAAAGAGAGGTGGGGGGGGGGGAGAAAGGAGCGGAAGAGGGAGAGGGAGAAAGGAGAGGAAGACAGAGAGAGAAAGAAAAAAAGGGAGAATGCGAAGAAAATTGAGCCATAAGTAGGGGAAGAGAAGATAATAAGCCCTGTAACCTTTCCCTCCAATAGGCAATATGGCGGTGTTCTTAATCCCAGAGTAAGGGGATTGGGGGGGGGGGGGGAAGGGGGGGTGAAGATTCCGAGGAAAAGGTGTAAAGATGATTATCTTTTCTTATCATTCTTGTTGTTAGTGTGATCATTATTATCACCATTGCTATCGTCAATATTTTATAAGGCTTTATCATTTTCTTCATCGGAATCATCATCAATATCGTTGTTGTCGCTATCGTCCTCGTCAATAGTAGTAGTAGTATCAGTATTATTATAGTTATTATATTAGTCATCATTATTATAAATACTATCATTATAATTATCATTATTATAATTACTACCATTATTATATTAAAAATGTAACATTAATGTTATCATTATCATCATTATCATTATTATAATTGCTACCATTATCATATTAAAAATGTAACATTAATGTTATCATTATTATCATTATCATTATCATTATTATGATTAGTATTATTATTATTAATATTATCATTATTATTATTATTATCATTGCTATTATTATCATTGCTATCATTATAATCATTGCTATCATTATAATTATTATCATTATTATTCTACTTGCTATCATTATCATTACTATAATTATCATAATTATTAATATTACAATTATTACCATTATTATTATTATTATTATTATTATTATTATTATTATTATTATTATTATTATCATTATCATTATCATTATCATTATCATTATTATTATTATTATTATTATTATTATTATTATTATTTATTATTATTATTATCATTATTATTATTATCATCATCATTATTATCATTATCGTTATCATTATTATCATTATCGTTATCATTATTATCATTATTATTATTATTATTATTATTATTATTATTATTATTATTATTATTATCATTATTATTATTATTATTATTATTATCACTATTACCCTTATCATTATTATTATTATCATTATCTTCATCATTATAATTATTAAATTATCATTAGTATTATCTTTATTACTACTATTATTACCATTTTTTTTCACTATCATTATTATCATTATCATTATCATCACTATTACTAATACTATCATGATCATTATTATTATTACCACTATCTTTATCATCATTATTATCATTAGTTTTATCATTGTCATTTATTACTTTCTAAATTATCTTTATGATTATTATCATCAATATCTATATGATCATTATTATCATCATTATTATGATTAGATCTTATCTAAGAGGCATCATCATTAGTGTTATCATACTTCGAAGAAAAAGAA
>BOPN01000943.1:356104-361104 GCA_017312705.2 Penaeus japonicus
AGGAAGGAAGGGGAAAGGAAGGAAGGGTGACGGGGAGGGGGGGAGAAGAAGAGAGAGGGAAGAGAAGGGAAAGGAAAGGAATAGGGGGACTCAGGAGGGAGAGGGAGGGGGAGGGGAGAGAATGGGGAGAGGGAGGGAGGGAGGGGGAAGAGGGGATAAGGAGAGATGGGGGGAGGGAATGGAAGGGAGAGAATGGGTGGGAAGGAAAGAGTGGATAAGGAGGGAAGGGATGGTGGATGGAAGGTGAAGGAAGGGAAGAGGAGAAAAGAGGAGGTAAATGAAAGGGCGATAGAGAGGAAAAGGGTGGTAAAGTGACAGAAGGGAAGGGAAAGGAAGGAAAAGGGATGTCAGGAGACGTGAGGAAGAGAAGGAAGGAAATGGAAGGAGAGATAAGGAGAAGAAAGGTAACAGAGGGAGTAGATCGCTTGATTAGAAAGTGGATCAAATATCTCAAAAATAAAAACAAAAATATTGATATTCAGGACTTAAATGACCCAACCTTACTACAAAGCATAAAGATTCCTTGGGAAAAAATCAACAGAAAGTCACAATCAATATAAACAAAATGTATCACAACCACGATTTTAGAATATAAACAAAACATCCACCTACGCCATGAAACAAACCGAAATAAAAAAAAAAAAAAAAATCTAAAAATAACGACGACAACAACAACCAAGTCTCCACACTACCACACCTGTCCACAGAAGTGACCTTGATCTGGGCAGCCGGAAGGGCGTCCGGCAGATCCAGCTGGTCAGCCTCCCAAGAGACGTGCGTGTTGCAGGAGTACTTGAGGTAGTGCAAGAGTCCCCATGCAGCTGCAACGCCCGTGGTTCCTACGACGTCCACGCTCACGTTGGTTCCGGGGGACGTTACCTGGTGGGGGGGGGGGGGGGAGAGAGGTGTCGTTGAGGATCGTATTAACTTCTCCGGTGGGATCTCTTCTCCTCTTTCTCTCTCTTTCTCTTTCTCTTTTTCTTTCACGCTCTCGCTCTCGCTCCCTCGATCTCTCTCGCTCTCTCGCTCTCTCGATCTCGATCTCTCTCGCTCTCTCTCTCTCTCGCTCTTGCTCTCGCTCTCGCTCTCGCTCTCGCTCTCTCGCTCTCTCGCTCTCTATCTATCTATCTATCTATCTATCTATCTATCTATCTATCTATCTCTATCTCTATCTCTATCTCTATCTCTATCTCTATCTCTATCTCTCTCACTCTCTTTCTCTATCTATCTATCTATCTCCATCTCCATCTCCATCTCCATCTCTATCTCTATCTCTATCTCTATCTCTATCTTTCTATCCCTTTCTTTCTTATTCTCTTTCTCTCTCTCTTTCGCTTTCTTTCTCTTTCTCTCTCTTTCGCCTTTTCTCTCTTAAGCTTTCTATCTCTTTCGCTTTCTCTCTCTTTCACATTCTCTCTCTTTCGCTTTCTCTCTCTTTCGCTTTCTCTCTCTTTCACATTCTCTCGCTTTCGCTTTCCCTCTCTTTCTCTCTTTTTCACTTTCTCTTTCTCTCGTTCTCTTTCGCTTTCTTTTTCTTTTTTCTCTCTTTTTCGTTTTCTTCCTCTTTCGAATTTTCTCTATTTCGCCTTTTCTCTTTCTCCCTTTTCCACTTGCTCTCTCTTTCTCTCTCTTTCGCTTTCTCTCTCCTTCGCTTTCTTCCTCTTTAGAATTCTCTCTATTTCTCCCTTTTTCACTCGCTCTCTCTCTCTCTCTTTCGCTTTCTCTTACCTTTTCTCTCTCTCTTTCTCTCCTTTTCACTTTCTCTTACTCACATTCTCTCTTGTTTTCTCTCTCTTTCGCTTTCTCTTTCTTTCTATTTCCCTTTCTCTTTATCTTTCGCTTTCTTCTCTCTCTCTCTCTCTCTCTCTCTCTCTCTCTCTCTCTCTCTCTCTCTCTCTCTCTCTCTCTCTCTCTCTCTCTCTCTCTCTCTCTCTCTCTCGTGTGTGCGTGTGCGTGTGCGTGCGTGTGTGCGTGTGCGTGTGTGTGCGTGTGACGATGTGAGCTTATACCTTGCAGTTTCTTTCTCCTTCTTTCCGTTTTGATATTTACTGCCTGAATCCCTGCGTTAAAAGCCTATGATTAACCCTAACTTTATAATCAACGGAACCCCTTTCTCTGCTCGCAATGTGCAAATAAAGAACCCATAACTTTCCTAAGCCAGTTTAATTAACATTCTGTTGAAGAGACAGGCGAAAAAAAAAAAATCCGAATATAATTCCATTACTCACTGTCCGAGCTACGTTGACCAGAAGAAGAAAAAAACAATGCAAGCCCATATTTCCCCAAAAGACATTATTCATACCGTACAAAAAAAAATCTGAATTCACAACAATATATATATCAACCCCTATCCCCCCCCACACACAACCCTTCCCCGATTTCTACAAATACCGTACACTATACCCACTTAATTACACGAGCTCAGAAACAGAAAAAAACAACACACCTCAATTAAAGCGTTTAGTGGAATAAAGCCCCCGAAATACGCATAAGTTTTCCTACAGTCTCCCCCACGCATGGCGGACGAACGGAAATATTACGGTCTCTTCATAGTCGACGTTTCCGTGCTAACTAACAAGCCAAGCGGATGTGGCGATGTGAAATGGCGATGTGAAATGACGAAAAAGCCGCTTTGGGGGATGTGGCCACTCGCTTTGACTCTTCTCGTTGGTCTAAATGTGTGTGTGTATATGTAGTGGCGGGTCCTCGATTTTTCAAAGGAGGGCGGCGGATTGGTTTACAAACCCCCGTGCCGCGGGAAATGTAGTTATGTATCTGTATATGTTTAGTGTGGTTTTGTTTTATTTCATATTTTATAAACGTATACGGTTTAATAATCGCCCATTCACCAAGTTAAAAGTGATATTTTATTTTACTATTGTCATATTCATTAACGTTATAATAATGATGATAATAATAATGATGATTATGATGATAAACCATGACAAGGTTTATATTGAAAGAAAACCCAGAGAGGATTATCAGCCTTTCAGAGGTTTTTCCTAGGCATCTGAAAGGGTGGGTTGATTTGTAAGGTTTTTCGGGAAATGGTCATGTATATATATATATATAGATAGATAGATAGATAGATATAGATATAGATATATATAATATTTATATTTATATATTCATATCTATATATTTATAGATTTATATAAATATGTGTGTGCGTGTGTGTGTATGTGTACGTGTGCGTGTACGTATGTGTATGTGAAGAAATCGAAAAAGCCGACACCCTAGGGAAGATAAGAACACAGACACCAAGTAAAACCGTGTTAATTAAAGCTGCACAGAACAAATACATCTTAAGGCAACCAGAGAAAACAAGTGTATACTAACCAACGGGTTGAATCTTTTGAAAGGCATGTATGATCCCAACAAAGAAGAATATGTCAAAATCAAAATGCAAGAAAATGAGCAAGCCAATATCCAGAGACAAGCAAATCTAGCGTGGAAGACTGTTAATGAAATCATAGGAAGGAAAGCTTCAGTCCTTCAGAAAGAACAAATCTTTAGCAGCAACACATGGAAAATCATCGCACAACTCATCCAAGAACCACATCCAATATTTGAATTTACAAGAGAAGAATTCGACAAAGCCATTCAAAATACGGCAACGGGGGGGGGGGAGCTACTGGATTAGACAACATCTCAACAGAGGCCTGAAAAACTAGCACTCTGTCATACCATCTTCTACTAGTTTGCAATAAAGCTTCTCATGCCAAAAAGGTGGACATCGCTATTAGACAAAATTATAGAGGAATCAGCCTAATTCCAGCCGCAGTCAAAATCTACAAGAAAATGCTACTAAATCGCTTAAAACCTCACATAGGATATATTCTCCATAGCAATCAAAACGGTTTCAGAGAGGGAAGATCTTCTGTGACTCAAATCCTAGCCTTAAGAAGAAGAATAGAAGAAGTCAAAACTAGCAATATTAGTGCAGCATTAAACTTTATTGACTTTCGAAAGGTTTTCGACTCTGTTAGCATAGAATTTTTATTTTTTAATCTTGTGGAGTATAGCATTCCAACTTCCATTATCACAACCATAAATAAAGTCAGTTTATATTGACACAACTGCACAAGAAGTCACAGAGGAGGACAACAGTAACTTTTTTAGAACTGGAGATACTTTTGCGTCACACCTTTTCATAATTTCGATCGACTATGTTATGCGAACGGCAGTCAAAGGAAAAGAACACTATGGTCTTACCATTTACTCGAAGAAGTTGCAGATACCACGCAACTTGCATGAATGATCTTGATTTTGCACACGACATTGCGCTTCCTTTTTGACACTCATAATCTCCTAATGGTGGTCGTAAATACACCAAAAAGTGTTGGACTACATATAAATCAAGACAAAACTGAATATAAGCTACGACATCGATGGAAGTCATTTAGTGCAAATGGAAAAGAATTGAAAGATGTCGATGACTTTAAATACCTAGGTTCATGGGTTAACAACACAGAGAAAGATGTAAAGGCTCAACCATGGACAGCTCATACAAAAAATGGGTACCACCTGGAGGTTTGAACGATCCCGTATTTTGAAAGTTATCTTTTTCGTACAACAGTCGAAATTGTTTTGCTCTGTGGCTCAAAAAAAGCTAGACCCTAACTAACCGGCTAAATGATTCACTTGATGGAACATACACGCGCATGATTCGCCCTATTCTAAACATCAATTACAGGCAGCATATAACAAACTTAGACCTCTAAGCCGGGCTAACAAAGGTTTCTACCACCAATAAACAAGGGCGAATCTGTATGGCAGGTCACCGTTGGCAACGAACCCGCAGTCTCCACCTCATTCTGGAATTCCACGCACGCCCACAGACGCCCAAGGAGACCTGTTTGCAACTACGTCACGAAGCTCTGCCACACAACGGCATTAACACGGATGGGTTAAAGACGATGATGACGGATAGAGATAGACGGAGAGACTTGGTCGCCGGTTTGGGTGCGTCCGACTGATGATGGTGTGTGGGTGTGGGT